>CAUJNA010002569.1:870841-887011 GCA_963377175.1 Effrenium voratum
CTTGCTTGCTTGCTTGCTTGCTTGCTTGCTTGCTTGCTTGCTTGCTTGCTTGCTTGCTTGCTTGCTTGCTTGCTTGCTTGCTTGCTTGCTTGCTTGCTTGCTTGCTTGCTTGCTTGCTTGCTTGCTTGCTTGCTTGCTTGATTGCTTGCTTGCTTGCTTGCTTGCTTGCTTGCTTGCTTGCTTGCTTGCTTGCTTGCTTGCTTGCTTGCTTGCTTGCTTGCTTGCTTGCTTGCTTGCTTGCTTGCTTGCTTGCTTGCTTGCTTGCTTGCTTGCTTGCTTGCTTGCTTGCTTGCTTGCTTGCTTGCTTGCTTGCTTGCTTGCTTGCTTGCTTGCTTGCTTGCTTGCTTGCTTGCTTGCTTGCTTGCTTGCTTGCTTGCTTGCTTGCTTGCTTGCTTGCTTGCTTGCTTGCTTGCTTGCTTGCTTGCTTGCTTGCTTGCTTGCTTGCTTGCTTGCTTGCTTGCTTGCTTGCTTGCTTGCTTGCTTGCTCGTGTGTTGGCTTGATAGTTTGTTTCCTTGCTTGGCTTGGCTTTGCTTTGCTTGACTTTGCTTGGCTGTGTTTTTGGTGTTGTGAGTTGTTTCATTTGTGTGTGTGTGTATGTTTCTGTGCTTGTGTGTTTGTTGTTTGATGTAGTTTGTTCTGGAACATGATTTCTAGTTGTCAAACGTCGTTCTACCCATGGGTGATGCGCTTGTCGTGCGAGCTTCGGAATTTGCCCCTCCAAAGATCAGTAGTGGTTCTTCACTGGGGGCGGGACTGCGATACCTTTTGCAAGGGAAAGCGATCCGAGTTGGCCGAGGAAACTCGCATAGCTGCTATGGCTGAAGAAAAACGACAAGCTCGTAATTCGACGAACGTAGTTAGACAACACGAGCAATTACGTCTGTGTGTGTGATCAGGGTATCCTTTTCAGGTTCGGTTAAATGGAAACTTGAAGGAAAGCCGCCATTTGCTGGTGTCTACACATGCCCATGTCTTGTTTGACAAATTACCTACAGTTCTCATCTCGGCCAATGGACTCGCGATGTCAATGTGTTGTACATTTCTAGATGGAAAGGCAATGAGATGGATGTCATTTAAGTCTGCCAGACCCCTTTTTGTGATTTGATCACTTTGATGTGTTGGTGTATAAGCCCTTTTGGGCTTGGAAACAGATGACTTCCAGTGCACGACGCTGAGAACCATGCGCTGTGAACTTCCCATGGCAGCCACAATGGAAACCCGGGTTGAAGGTTCGCAGGGGACGGTCCCAACTGGAGCCGCCCTTTATTCTTTACGGTTTTTGGGTGGACCATCTTTGTAGCAGGTGTTTATGACTCGCAGTTGACTCGATCAAAGCTGTCGTGCTAAAAAAGGTCAAGTCGGGGTTCGAGGGACAGGGCAAATCACGAAATCTGAGATACAAGGGAGCGCCGCCCGTATTTTCTCACTATGAAAGCGGCGTATGACTGTTGTGGCCTTTGTTGATCGTGGATTTGAAGTCATTGCTTGCTGGTGGTTAAACAAGTTTGGCGCCCTCAAGAAATCAGATTCGTCCGTTCCTCCTTGTCCAGCAGGCAACCCCAAGCCCTACCCAGGAGGTCTGGCAGAAGGCCATCGACCTCATCTTGGCGCAGGAAGCTGAGAAGGCCAATCGAGCTCGGGAATGGGGTTGGTGGAGCGGTTTTCAGGCGCCCAAATCTGTGGTTTTCAGTGTCCCAAGGAATTTGGGACGCCCAAATTGGTGGCTTGGTGGCCAAGCTTTGCTCGGGGAAAACAAGCACTCGTGCTGCGAATGTTTGGTCAGCCCCTTTGTTGTGTCAGCTTAGCCTCCATGTGTGGCTTGTTGTTTTTATGTTTCCGCTGTTTCAAGTTTGCACCTCCCCAAGCCAATAAATGCAGGGGCTGTGCATGGATAAGCAGTCACTAGCCACCATATCCAAGGTATAACATTGCCGTGTTTGTTTAGTGTTTTGTCTTTTTGTCTTGTCTCCATGGAGTTCCTTCGTGTCCAATTCAACCAGCAAACAATGTGTGTTTGCGGGGAGTCTGAGTCTGGCGCAGACCAATATAAGTACCCAACACAAACGTCCGATCACTGTGCCTTGAACATTCCAAAACATGCACAATCGATACGTAGTGGACGCCCGGGAAAGATAACTTTCTATCATTTGTGACCTATGTCGGAATGAACCAGAAGATAGATGTTCCACTGAAAAGCCGTTCAAAAAGATAACCTTAGTCCCACGTGGCCAAGAGCCTCTTTGGCATGTTGGATGCTTGGTTCTGGCTTCATTGGCCCATTTGGTCGAGCACGCGCTGTTTTCCCATCTCTTTGGTCTGACGGGGGAAGGAGTCAACTGAAGTTCCTATACACTTTCGCACTTGCACTGAGAAGTGGGCGACGTTCCGGGAGCTGAGAAAGTGCACTTGGTGTTTTCACGCGCACGTTCAAAAATGCTGCAAAGTTGCAATCTTTCAAGCTGAGGGTGCCAAATGTAGTTGGTATACTGTGCGCATACTGAAGACTTGTGAGATGTCCGTTCCTCGCAGTGCTCCAAGCCATTCCTAATGGCCTGGTTTCCATTTCCCCTGGTTTCGTCAAAAGGGGGTGTTGGGGGTTCGATCCATACCGAATCTGCCAAAGCAAACAAACCCAAAAGGCCAGTTCGGAGTCTCCTCTCATCCTAAACTCGCCAGTGCTCACTAGCCTTGTGGGTCAAAAATGGGTACACAAAATGGGTGCCCTGGTAAATGGAACCAATGACCAAACTAGGCGGTTTTTTGGTGGTTTAATGTTGACCCACACTCATGTTTTGACACGGTACTTGCCAGAATGGGCACCCCCGCTTTGTCAGGCGGAGATTCTTCTGCGCCGAGTCATCCGGCACTTGCCACGGGCTCGGCCGCGCTCGGAGTCTGAGCGTTTCAAGAGCTCGGCTGTCCCGTGGGAAACCCATAGGAAAACCCATAGGGAAACCCGGTGTCCCATGGTTGTTGTTGGGAAACAGTTTCTATGTTTTTGCTTAGTGTGGTTTAGTGTTTGAAATCCAAACACTTAACTGCTAAGATCTAAGTTTTGGCTCCCCTTCCAACGTCAACCAAGGTCCCGGGACAGCATCAAGTCCTCTCTTACCCCTTTCAAGAACTTCTCTTCTGAACTGGCATCGTTTAATAGGAACTCAACTGTACTTATCCATGAAAGGGCAAACATCCGCATGGTAAATTATGGCCGCGCCGAAGTTTTGTGCTGAGGTACAGCCACGAATCCCGGTTCGATGTCGTGGATATGGACGAAGGTGCGGCTTCTCAAAGTCAAAGCTCCAGTTGGCCCCCAACGTCTGGGGCCCTTCAAGTTGACCCCATATTGATCAACCCAGTTTAGTTTCATAGGGTCCGATTCTGGGTGTAGTGGTTGGAAATCAGACCACTTTTTGGAGGGCCCCTACACCCTATTAATAAACAGGGGTTGATGAATATGGGGTCAACATTACAGCGAACCTCTTGAGGCTCCAGGGCTTCTCAAGATTCATTCCCCTTGTCAACCACCAGGCGAATTTTGGGTATGTCAGTTTAGAGGACCCGGCACCATGTCCAAATGGGCGGACAGCAAACACAGAAGGACCGCTCCAGAAGCAGTGGGCATTCCCCAAGGGTTTGACCATCGTCCATGTTGGATAGCTCTGGTTTGGAGGCGGACTAAACGGGACTTCCCGGCCTGAGACTCGTAAAAAAACTGCAAACCCACTTGACAGCCATGAAGGGGCGCATGATTATATTTACACCATTTCCCCAAAGGGGCGTGCGTTTTAAGGAGGGAAGCATCTTGGAACCAGTCACTTCCATGGCTTTTCCCCTTGGCCCCGTGGCTCACTTTGGGCCACAGGCCCATGTGGACGTTGCACGTACAATTGTGCGTTCGAGCGGTCGTCGCTTGTCAGTTCTTTTTCTGGAAAGTTGCCGTCCGTTGGCAACCAGCCTTACAAGAATTGAGCTTGCCAGGATGTGTTTTTTCCCGGTGCTTCGATGTCGCAACTAGGTGTGGTACCCTTTTCAGCTTGCAATGAAAATGGGAAGCCAAGGAGAGGCCCTTTTGGGCCAGAATTGGCAACCCATCTGGGCCCATCTGGGCTTCCCCAATCAGAACATACGCATCCCATTTCGGGACCCGGAGAGGTGCCAGCTTCAAGCTCACCAAGCAGCTCCGGAGGCGCCGCAGCGGTCTTTGGGTCCGTTTTGGGTTTGAAGGGAAGGGACTGCAAAAGGAAAACGGTCATTTTGGGGGACCCCTAGTGTACTGCACACCCAGTTGATGATGTGAATCAAAAGGATGTGAGCCCAAGAAAACCGTGGGTGTCCAGAAAAACACCAACAAAGCACAAGAGAGGGGTCGATGTTTGGTTTTGTCTAAGTCAATTTGGGGCTCGCGACGTTGGGGACGAATTTGGAGAACTTTCTAATTGTCCACATCATTGGCGGGTGCCAGCACGATTTGATGTCTCCAAGGAGTCTCGAGCAGAGTGAGTGAGTTCATCTTATATCCTGTGATGTCTAGCTTTGGTTGCCTATAGAAGTGGAGCAACAGCCCCCAACCTGTACTTGATGTGTTCCCCTTCACCAGGCATCTCAATGCTCCTTGGTGTCCTCTTGGTTTCGCAAGCAGCTCAGTGTTTGAACCTGCCCAAATCTGCCCAATTTGTTGATGTCTTTGTGTGTGTCTGAAAATAGGCGGCCCCATATGCATGCCCTCCATTGCCCGGGGCTCAAAGAGACTCCGTGGCTAGATCACTTCATGGGACCCTGACCAGAGTGCGTGCGGCAATGCAGCAAATGTCCCTTCCTTTGCTTCCCTACATCGCCCTTTGCTTCCCTACATCGCCCCCAGTAGAAAGGACGGCCATGATCCAGCTGGCCAGGCGGGTTTCAAAGCGCAGTGAAACCCCACAGCGACCCGTGTTTGTTTTTCCTCGAGGGGGCCGACCGTTTTGTTCGGGATTTTGTTCCAGGCTTTTGGGAAGTTGTATCCGTCCATCCAGCGGGAGAGAAGTTCCCTAATTAAATAATGTAGCACCCGTTGTTGGGCTGAATTGTGATCAGGGACCCTTTGGGCATCATTTAGGAGGGGGTTCATGTATGTCCACTAACCATGTTTTAGGTGATTCCCTAGTCGAACGGAGGGATCCAAATATGGCCCAAGCATTGCCCAAGAGGCTTACCCCGTGCTTTCGCAGTTCTTGCGACCTGAAAACCGAAAGTTTCGCAACCGCCAGGGCCTGATACGTTGTTTCCGTTGACCTTCAAAGCATTTGCTTGAAGCATGCTCCTTTTTTGGCTCACTGATCTCATGTTTTGATTGTAACGTTATCGTTTGTGTAGGTTCGGATCAAGTGTTTTTTTGGGCTGAAAAAAGACTTCCTCAGATGAAAGGGTTTGGGGAAGCTTGTTTCCCTCGACTTTGCTCGGGGACCAATCCTCCATGGGTCTTCGCCGTCGAGCGCACCGAATCTATGCATCGCTCAGGGCCGACACGAAGAAGGAGGAGGATGAGCGATTTGCAGCTTGGCAACTAGAGAAACTGTTTCCCAGGCAGCACGGCCAGGTTGGTCTGGTGAATTGGCCAAAATTTTAGAGTTTGCTGCAGGTTTCTCAGATTCCCTTGCAAGTAGTTGGAAACTCTGGGACTTCCCATTGGTGTTTGGTTTACTTGGTAACGAACAGTTGAGACCTGGTTTGGCCAGTCTCACAAAGCTTCGCAGGTCTATTGGAAACTGGAAACACCAGAGGTGGCACCGCGTTTTCCAACACAGAGAACCTTGGGTGAAAGCCCCGGCCCCACAAACCGAGAGTTCGGCCAACCCCCTTGTGTCAATGAGTCCGCCGTTCTTTGAGGTGTTCGGCTTCCCTTGGACGAGGGGCATGTCTGCAAACCAGTCCGGCAAACAACGGAAAGCGCCTGCCACGGCATGCGATGGCTTTCCCTTGTTTTCCCTTGCTTTCCCTTGCCTTCCTTCCTTGACCTTGCTTTTCCCCTTGCGTTGCCTTGCTTTCCCTTGCTTTCCCTTTCCGTTGCTTTCCCATTTCCTTGCTTTCCCTTGCTGTCCCTTGCTTTCCTTTGCTTTGCCTTGCTGTCTTGCTGTCTCTTGCTTTCCCTTGCTTTGCCTTGCTTTGCCCGTGCTTTTGCTTGCTTTGCCTTGCTGTCCCTTCCTTTCCCTTGTGTTCCTTTGCTTTGCGTTGCTTTGCCCGTGCTTTTGCTTGCTTTGCCCTGCTATCCCTTGCTTTCACTTGTTTTCCCTTTCACTTGCTTTCCCTTGCTTTCTCTTGCCTTCCTTTGCTTTGCCTTGCTTTGCCCGTGCTTTTTGCTTGCTTTGCCTTGCTCTCCCTTGTGTTCCCTTGCTTTCCCTTGCCTTCCCTGGCTGTCCCTTGCTTTCGTTTGCTTGTCCCTGCTTTCCCTTTCCCTTTCTTTCCCTTGCTTTGCCCGTGCTTTTGCTTGCTTTGCCTTGCTCTCCCTTGTTTTCCCTTGCTTTCCCTTGCTTTCCCTTGCCTTCCTTCGCTTGACCTTGCTTTTCCTTGTTTTCCCTTTCCCTTGCTGTCCCTTGTGTTCCTTTGCTTTGCCTTGCTTTGCCCGTGCTTTTGCTTGCTTTGCCTTGCTCTCCCTTGTTTTCCATTGCTTTTGCTTGCCTTCCCATGCTTCCCTTTGATTGTCCTTGCTTTCCCTTTCCCTTGCTTTCCCTTGCTGTCCCTTTCTTTCCCTTGGTTTCCCTTGCTTTCCCTTGCTGTCCCTTGCGGTCCTTTGCTTTCCTTTGCTTGTCCTTGCTTTCCTTTGCGTTGCCTTGCTTTCCATTGCTTTCCCTTTCCCTTGCTTTCCCCTGATTTCCCTTGCAGTCCCTTGCTTGCTGTCCCTTGCTTTCCTTTGCTTTGCCTTGCTTTGCCTGTGCTTTCGCTTGCTTTGCCTTGCTGTCCCTTGCTGTCCCTTGTGTTTCCCTTGCTTTCCCTTGCTTTTTTGTTGCTGTCCCTTGCTGTCCCTTGCTTTCCTTTGCTTTGACTTGTTTTGCCCGTGCTGTTGCTTGCTTTCCCTTGCTGTCCCTTACTTTGCCTTGCCTTCCCTTGCCTGGCTTGCTTTCCCCTACTTTCGCTTCCTTTGCCCTTGCTTTCCCTTGGTTTGCCTTGCTGTCCCTTGCTGTCCCTTGCTGTCCCTTGCCAGCTTGACCCAAGTCAGAGCAAACCAACAACTGCACAACCCTCCTGCACTGAATCACATACAAGCAACAACCCAAACCAGCGCCCGTACTTACACACCCCGTGTCGTCTCCCTGGGACCTGCAAACCAGCCTTGCGGTGGCAGCTCCCAAAAAATGGAGTATTTTTCCTGCGACATCCCCAGCATCGCCGACCACCACAAAAACTTCCAAAACAAGCGACATCCCCTGCATCCCCGGCATCCCCTGCATCCCCGGCACCCCTTGTGCGCCCAAGTCCGGCGAGGCCGGAAGCAAAGTAAAATGATGTAAAACTGGCACGCTTTTTGGCCCGCGAGAGCCACAGACGAAAAGGTCAGACATGATAGGCAGCGTCGACGAAAAAGCACGAAAAACACGGGGAAAAACACAAAAAACAGCCTTGCGGTGGCAGAAAGTGCTCCAAAAAATACTCCCATTTTTTGGGAGTATTTTTTGGCTGACCAGACCTGCAAGTAACCGGAACGAGGTTACCCCCCCCCCCCACACCCCCCCCCCACAACTTCGTACACTAACTCCCAGCGCTTCAAGAAGCGCTTTCCGTCATCGGCGAGAGGAAACCAAAGGGGTCCAAGCACATTCTGCACATGCATGGGCTTTCTGGGCTCCAGGTTCATCTGCAAAGGACGGAACACGGTACGTGTTGCAGCCGATGGACCGATGGACCCAGAAATCCGTCGGAGGCCCCGGCTGAGACGCTGAGGCGGCCATGTCGGATTCGCGGCACAAAGACGATGGAGAGCTGCGTGTGTCCGATGTGCTCCACATCAAGCCGCCAAGCTGCAAACTCGACCTCGCGGGGTCCATCTTGTAGTACTGTGGATGGACAAGATCCATTTCGCACCACCTAAGAAACCCTGGATTAAGAATTCCCCTGTAAATACCAACAATTAAGCAATTGTTTCCCATGATTTCAAAGTGGTGCAGGATTTTGTCCATCTACAGTAGTGAAGTGTGTGTTTTGTTGATACCCGTTTTGGGCTTGGTTTTGATTGGGCGATAGAATGCCAGCCAGTTGCTCACATGCCCGATCCCATAGCAACAGCGCTCGGTGTTTGGTTTGGATGTCCTTCATAACCCCAGGGGGCATCGTCAAAGAACGCGGCTTAAGTAGGGTGACCCTAACCGGGTTGGATGGGATGCTGACATGATTGTTTATTGGTGCCAGCGCTGGGACCCGGTTTATTAGGACCCCTCTGATAGAGAAATCCACCAGTTTCGGTGTGTCGTCCTTGTCAAAACCACATGTGTGTGTGTGTGTGTGTGTGTGTGTGTGTGTGTGTGTGTGTGTGTGTGTGTGTGTGTGTGTGTGTGTGTGTGTGTGTGTGTGTGTGTGTGTGTGTGTGTGTGTGTGTGTGTGTGTGTGTGTGTGTGTGTGTGTGTGTGTGTGTGTGTGTGTGTGTGTGTGTGTGTGTGTGTGTGTGTGTGTGTGTGTGTGTGTGTGTGTGTGTGTGTGTGTGTGTGTGTGTGTGTGTGTGTGTGTGTGTGTGTGTGTGTGTGTGTGTGTGTGTGTGTGTGTGTGTGTGTGTGTGTGTGTGTGTGTGTGTGTGTGTGTGTGTGTGTGTGTGTGTGTGTGTGTGTGTGTGTGTGTTTTTTGAAGGTTCCCCTTTTTGGGTGGTAATAAAAGAAAACAAACAGCAAAGCCACTATTTTGGGGTCCCCTCAAAAAGGACACACCCACATGAAGCGAAGAAAGGCATGGCCCCGTTTGTACTACACCATGTCTGACAATGTGGATTCTTCCTTGGCCCCAGGCTGACACTCGACAACCTCCTGGACTATGCCAAGCCTCCTGACACCACACGGGACCACCTTAAGAGAAAGAAAACAAACATAACGCGTTTACAGCAAAACAACCATAGTTAACACAAACCGAATGCCTTACGCAACAGCCCTAAAGAAGCAGCAACAAACAAAGCCACGTTTCGCACAAACAAACTCGTCTTCACCTCGAAAATTACATATCGTGGGATTTCCGTTGGGGCTTCTCCGTCCCAAAACACAGCACTGGATGCATCTCAAGATTTGTGGCCCCCAAAAAAATTGGCCGTGTCCGCTTGTTTTCCTTTTAGCGCAACCCTGACCAAGGGCTCTCGCAGAAAAGTACAACCACTTGATGGTTACACCGGGGTGCAAGTAGATGGCAACAAGCCCTGCTGGGCAAGTGAGTAAGTGAAGGGGATGATATCATCATGGGGAATTGTGCAATCGAAGATCTCTCAACCAAACCTAACATGTGTGTTGTTTCCAGCCTGGTTTTGGAAGAAGCGACGACTGAACAGAAGACGGTTGGTTGATACACTATTTTAGTTTACATGTTTGTTGCTTGTGGTAAGTGGGAGTATCAACTTGTTTTTGTATTGGCTGACCTGGAGTTCCAGTGGTGAAGTCAGCTGATGGATGCTCGGGACGAAAGCAAACATGTAACATGCAAATTTCCCGCTGGTCGACTCTTTGCTGCGGGATTGGGTCCCGTGAGAACAAACAGCATCGAGTCAAGCATGCTTTTTCGCCAGAAACTGGGCACACGAGACCAGCGAGCTTGGCGTGTGTTGCGCATTTGGCCGCAAAGTGCCTGATTTCACCATGAGAATGGCATGGTACTGCCACAGGTTGCTCAGTGCCCTCGCGCAAGGGCCGGAAAAGCCGGAGCTCTACTTGGTTGGAGTGTGTTACGTGCCCGAAGTGAGGATCGAAATGTGCGCGAAATGGTGCGAGATATAGCTTTGATTACGTTCCTTCGTCTAAGAGTTGCAGGTCTCAAAGAATTGCCGCAGCGAAAGAGTTGTTGGTTGTTTTGGTGTCACTCGGAAAAATGGATCAAGTGGTCTTTGCAAGTTCCCCTTTTGCAAGCAAGTTCTGCGAAAAAGGACAACGACGAAGAGCACACATGCAAGTGGCTTTGTGATGTTGACTGAGGATTAATCAACCCTCAACAATGGGCGGGGGTGTTGGTTCCGCAAAGCTTCAGGTTCCTCTTCAATGGGGCACTCCCTATTCATGAGCCCCAGATGTATGAATCCTGGGTCGATATTGACTATGTTCTCTCAAAGTAGGCGCCGCGTGAGAGAAAAGTGTGCTCCGCAAGTTTAATTTTTCTGCAAGAGTGTGCTCTGTGCAAGTTGTTCTGTTTCTGGTGTACCCCAGGTCAGAGGGCTGCCTTTGCTGAAAAGCCTCAAGGGCCACGAAGCATCGAATGGCCCCCCCCCACGGCGCGCGGCGCGGCCCGGTGCGCTTTCCGCCGAGGGCCGCACGGGGCGGCGTTCTGCAACAAATGGAGGAAGAGGCGAAGACCAGCAGGCGCAAAAGTCGATCTGAGTCCTCAAGTTGGTGACTTGCTTGCCCGGTATGTGCGAAGCTTCGAACCCCAACCACGGAGGGAGCCTTTAGGCTGATTTGAACAAGTAATATATCTATGTATATTTATTTGTCGATGGATTTGGGAGGGACACGGTCGACTCACCAATTTCTTCCAAAAGACGCCGCGTTTGCGCACCCTACTTTTTCCCCACGTCCACTACCTGATACAACAGAAAGTCTGCTACTCCTTTGGGGTTAGCTTATACAAATGGAAACCAATGGAAATTCTTCTAATTTAGTTTTTTTTTATTTCTTTAGTTATTTATTTATTGGGGGGGGTACCCCCGAAAAAAGGACATCCGTATGTGGCCATGTTTGCATGCTTCGCTGTGGTGATCGTCCAACCCAAAGGAAACACCTCCTTGCCCTTTGGTTGACCCCGCGAAACAATTAGAGTGCAGCGTGTTCAATGTGTAGATTATTTTTTCTGTACCCGTTTTGGCCTTGCGTTGGTGTTCATATCCAATCTGTTACCTACGGGTTTTCTTTCCACAAGTTTCCGTCGGCGCTAGGGCCCCAATTTTCTGGCGCCGACGCGTACCCATTTGCAGGTTCACCTTTTTTGGCACTCGAGTGGTCAAGCCGCCTGGCAGAAATGGGCTGGAGACAACTGCCGGGTTCACCGATTGCCAAAAACAAAAAAAGCCTCCCCCAAACCCTTTCCCCTACAAAGCGACCCGACATAGCGCCTTCGAGGGGGGAGGGGGGGCACGATCCGTCTTCTTCAGGCCTTATTTGGATACCTCATTTGGAGCGAGAAAGGCCCATCAGCAAGAATCTTCCCGTTGTGGGGACATTGAACGTCATGTTGTGGATTCTTGTTGTGCTTGCCCCCCCCCCCCCGAGTTGGGAAAGTTAAAGCTTACTTGTGTTTAAGCATGATGCCCATGTTCGCTCCTGGTCTAGCCCACAGGTCCGAGTTCGAGAGAAGACTTGGGGCGCTTCGGGTTGAGCCAAGGGGAGAGAGATTCAAAGTGTTCCCCGTCGCCGTCGCCCGTAGGATGTCTCCCTCGTCTCAGATACCCAGAAAAAAAAAGGAAAAAAAAGCGATTCAGCGAAGTTGCATGCTCGATCTGAAGCGAGCAACTAAGGCGCATGCTGTGCTACAGCTGGGCGTTGATGCTTCTGCTTTGCCGCACCTCGGCAGTACTCAAATTGCAATGCTAGCACTGGATCTGGAGTCCTTTAGCATCACCTTGGCCCATGTTGAGTGGGCCAAGGTGATGTTCTTCAGGTGGTACTGGACGAAATCCCAGCACCACCTAAGAAACCCTGGAAGGATGATTCCCCTGCAAATACCAACAAACATTTTTTCCCATGGATTCCAAGTGTTGCAGGATTCTATCCATCCACAGTATGTCAGGGCGAAATCCCTGCGCTTGCAAATTGAACCCAAGGGTCAGCCTTTGGGGCTGGGAAGTGAAGGTTTGAGGAAGCTCTCCCCTTCGCACATGGCCATGGGTCAAAACCCCGTACCCCCAGTGAATATCCCAATCCCCACTATAGGCTAAAATGGGTGGTGCACCTATCCCAAAATGGGATCCCATTGGTTTTGAACCATGGCCACATGTTGAAAAGGAGGTTTTGAGAATTTGCTGGTTCTCAAGGAATCGTTTCCGGGAATCAGGTACGTTCCCACCCTGTTGATGCCCTGCTGGGAGCACTCCAGCCACTGTCCAGCGGGGCCTGACACAGGGGGACGACCCAATGGCCTCATCTCCTCTTGGCGAGGCATTTTTGTGTTCTGCCTGTTGGGTGTTCAACGGACGCCAGAAGCCAACCCATCGAACAAAGGAGGTTCTCAAGTTTTTGGCAAAGGGACTCCCTGCCTCTGGCTTGCTATGTTGCTCTCTATGACTAGGGAGACTGATTGTTCTAAAGAGAAGAGTTACTGCTGCTCTGCTCTTCGAGGAGTGGATCGTCTACTTCATTAAGTGTAATGCAGGTCAAGTGTTGCAACTTAAACGCCAAAACCGGGGTGAGCCCCTGCTTCCCCGTCCGTTACGTCTCACCTGGATCTAGCCTTCTCTGGTGGCCTTCAGCGATCGAACCCTCCCTGCGACTCCGAGGCTTCAGCATCACGGTCTGCGCCATGGTGATGCCTCGAGACGAGGGCACCCTGGTGCCTTTGGCCTACATGATCCTCAAGCTCTCGCCTGGGGCCCAAGCACGAAGCAGAGAGCCAAACCGAGCCGGGCAAACCTTCTCCGGGTCCGGTGAGAAGAAAGAGAGCCCTCAAAATGGGTGGGCTTCCGGCGGTTTTCCGAAAAATGTGGGCCGCGCTAGTCAGTCAGATTCTCTTGTCGGCGCTTCGGTGGCGTTGTTTACTGGTTTCGGACTGCAAACTCGATAGTGCTGGCCATGTCATGCATCATACAACCCAAACAAAGGTACCCTCAAAAACAACACCCACTTCTGTCAAGTTGGTCCCTGGCGAACACAACCAGAGAACTTGAGTTGCGTCCCTTTTTCACTTGCTGCCTGGCACTGAAAAAGCCCATGGCTGTTCGGAGAGCAGTTCTCCGTGTCTCGAGCTGTCTCTCGTTTTTCTTGCGAGGTATATTCTCATGATGGCCACCCTGCAGCCTTACGTGTGGTCGTACTTGAACGATTGGGCGCCTTGCAGTCGCAGTCGGAGTCTAGTTTTGTCCCAGTTGCAAAAAGAGACCAAAAGGACACCACCGATTTGGGTGTTAATGATTTAGAGACCCCGGCTGAGGTGGGGAGGGCTGTGAAAACGTGGGAATGGGAGGGAGTGGGACCCGGTTCAAAGCGGCACCAATGGTTTTTGGTGGCTCACGAAGTAGGAGTAGATGTTGCATTCAAGGCAGTGTGGATCGGATCCATGGGCAAGAATCAAAATATGTGACGTTGACTTAGGGAAGGCTGAGGTATGTGTGGGTTTCAGTGTTTGTCACCTCTTTCCTTTTTGTCATTGTTTGGTCAGGATTAAGACACCAAGTCGGAAGTCGGGGTGCTTTCACTTAGGGCCGATAGCTTTTTGTTAATCCGCACCTCCAATAGGTTCATGTGTATTTTGTTCGGCGGAATATGATGGTAGTATAAGTATATCTACGTAGATATATATATATATATATCCATATGCTACACTGATACACCCTTCCCCCCCACCCTAGCCCCCTTGATGAACCTGCAGCTCGGTCAGTTTTGACCGGAAAACTCCAACCTTGTAAGATATGGTTATGTAAACTTTAATTCGGAGAAGCACTGCATAAAGCAGCTCCTTGAAGTTAAACTCTAGCTCAATCCTAGCAGCTTACTTCCTTATAGTTTCACGCCAATGGTCAAAAGGCGTTGGGTCGAAGGTTGAAGATTCCACAAACTGTTTGGAAAGTCTTTGGGCCAGCCCTCAAGTCCGCCAAGAAACTTTTTGCAAAACGTTGAAATGTGTATTCCCCGTCGAAGATTGACGCCCCAGAAAGCTCTGCCATTTTCCCCAAGATCGCATTGAAGATTGAAGATCTCTTACAAAGCTTGTTTTGATGCGCTTCAATCCTGGCCAGCCTTCAAGTCCCCAAAACCACTTTGAAGTGTTTGCAAAAGCTTGCACATTTCTCTACTCAGGATTGAAGATCGAAGATGGAAGATTCTCCCAAACGTTTTTTTTCAGGTAATCGTCAATCTTTGATCTAGGGGAAAAACACGTTAAAGTGTTTGGAGGTTGGTCAGGATGGAAGGAATCGTCAATCTTGAATCTAAAGTTTGTTGGGGTTGGTCAGGATGGCATGTTCTCAGAAAAGGGTTCTGGGGGATCTTCAATCGTCAATCCTCGATTTAGTTTAGACCCTTCTTCTAAGGTGAAAAAGCATGACACATGCTTAGAAAACAACGTGGTTTACAGGATTTACAGAAGCGACTCAGGTCCATGGGATGGCACCATGTGTCGATCTATATGTATATATGGTGTATATATATATATATATATGTATACATGTGTTTTGCTAAGTCATTCCACGTGACATTTAGATGCCATTCAGTTTGCTTAGCCTGAGATCAAAGGTACACATCACATTTGGCTTTTGGGATCACGCACAAATCCAAGGAGATCGTGGTGCACTCGCTGATCTTCATGCGCCTCGGAGGGGCGGTTGGTTCGAAGGGTAACAAATTGATCCTTCCGGTTTGCCTTGCTGGTAGAAAATCACCACACAGCCAGCTGATTTCGAGGATACGCTTATAAAGCAGAGTTTTTCGTGGATGCATCCTTGGGACCCTAGAAACCGCGCTAAAAGGATGTGTCTTTTTGAGGGGACCCCCCACAATGATGGTTTTCCCTTTGGTTCCATCTAAAACCAAAAAAGGGATACCCTCAAAGACGCACCCAAAGTTGCCGAGCCGAGGTTCATGATGTTTGTCATCTCTGACTGGTCAGCCGGGGCCCTAGACGCAAGTCGGCGCTCGCGTGTCAGTCTCGTGGCGTGTTGGGGACATCCCGCAGAATGGTTTTCCCTTTTGATGTTCTTCAAGCCAAGCCCAAACCGGTTTTCTCAGAAAAAGTTTTGGCACCCATTTTGGGGCCCCGATTGATTTTGGGGCCTCAAAATGGTTGTTTTTGAGGGCCCTTGAGGGGTCGGGTTGTTGTATTGGAGGGTCCGGGGGTCTGCATTGGAGAGGTCACCCTAAGGGCAGCAGTCTTTTCGGGCATTGCCCTTACCTCATCTATTTCCTATGTGTCTCCCGCTTTTGGAAGAGGGTTCCCCTTTCAGGTAGAATCAAAGCGCCCAGGGCCACCTTCCAGCCGCTCGAACAAACCCGAGCTTCTCACCTATTGAAGCCGATGCAATGGGCCATGTTTGTACATGCCGAAGCGTGTCTTTGAGGTCCTTTCAGAGAACGATGTGACTCAAAATGCCGAGGAAGTCAAATTGTTCTTCCTTGGTTTCCCCAAGGGGACGGCCTTAAAGCAAACATACACAACTTCAAAGTCCACGGCTAGGCGATGGCCAGTGACGTTCTTTTGGTGGTGGCGACGTGGGCGGCCATCGTTCCGGTGCTCCTGCGGATCTTTGTGATTTGCACCATCAAGGCCTTCCGCTTTCGGCCGTTCGGTTCCTCTCGCCCAAGGGTTGAACAGTTCAACTGCTTGTGCCGGGAGTCTAAGTGTGTGTTTGCAGTGTGGTTGCTGGTGTTTCTGTGTTGGTCTTGATTCTTGAAATGTGTGTGTGTGTGTGTGTCTGCCGCTGACGTTGCCTCTGTTTCTGTCTTTGTGTCTGTGTCTGTGTCTGTGTCTGTGTCTGTGTCTGTGTCTGTGTCTGTGTGTGTGTCTGTGTGTGTGTCTGTGTCTGTGTGTGTGTCTGTGTGTGTGTCTGTGTCTGTGTGTGTGTGTGTCTGTGTGTGTGTGTGTCTGTGTGTGTGTCTGTGTGTGTGTCTGTGTGTGTGTGTCTGTGTGTGTGTCTGTGTGTGTGTGTCTGTGTGTGTGTCTGTGTGTGTGTGTCTGTGTGTGTGTCTGTGTGTCTGTGTGTGTGTGTGTGTCTGTGTGTGTCTGTGTGTGTCTGTGTGTGTGTCTGTGTGTGTCTCTGTGTGCGTGTCTCTGTGTGTGTCTCTGTGTGTGTCTCTGTGTATGTGTCTCTGTGTGTG
>CAUJNA010002569.1:887111-902689 GCA_963377175.1 Effrenium voratum
GTGTGTGTTTGTGTGTGTGTTTGTGTGTGTGTGTGTGTTTGTGTGTGTGTGTTTGTGTGTGTGTTTGTGTGTGTGTTTGTGTGTGTGTTTGTGTGTGTGTGTTTGTGTGTGTGTTTGTGCGTGTGTGTGTGTGTGTTTGTGTGTGTGTGTGTGGTGTGTGTGTGTGTGTGATTTTGTGGTTGTGTGTGCTTGTGGTTGTGGTTGTGGTTGTGACGGTGTTGGTGTGGCGGTGGTGGCGTTTGTGTGTTGGTGTTGGTGTTGGTGATTCTGTCGATTGCAGGGCACCTCAATCGATATTACATGGGTAAGCGAGGGACTAGCCCAAACAAAATGCTGTAAGTGTCCTCACCTGCGTCATCTGGAGGTGAGCATGTCAGCCTTGCAGGACTGTCATTAATTGGCATGAAATGGGGTCAGACAGTTTTGAGAGAACCCTGCGAAGCCCGCAAATGCTGTGGGACTTGCTTGAACAACAACTTCAAGGCCCGATATTTCGACGTCATAGCTCGAAATTGGAGGCCGCACAGCTTCTTGAGTCTCTGTTCCTCTTGGAAGCCGATTGAATCGGGTGTCAGAAGCTAAGGATCCTATCCAACACTGGAATGGGACGGTTTCCTTAAGTCGACTGACGGCTTCCGATAGGACGCCTCACTGCTCATTCACCACTCCGGAGCGGGCTTTCCAAATAGGGCGCCTTCGGGGTGCTTTCCCCAAGAGTCCCAAACCTAGATTTCCCAAATAGCCTTGTTCTCCATTGTCAATGTAGGACATACCCAAAGGGTGTCTCAAACGAGGCCCGTTGGATGATGTTTTCAAAATGCCATGATTCATTACCCCAAACAGGAGGAACTAAGCAATTGCACATACGCATGTGTTTCTCCTATCCAATTCCTACTGTTTGAGCCCTTCTGCCGCGCTCGCTATTCTTTCCTTTCGTGTTATTGTTCTTATTATTACTAATTATTATTGTTATTATTATTAGTTCTTAGTATTATTATGAGTAGTAGTATTATTATTATTGTTATTATTACTATTATTATTATTATGATTATTAGTATTATTATTAGTAGTATTATTAGTATTATTAGTTTTTATTATTATTATTGTGATTTATTATTTATTATTATCATTATCATTATCATTCTCATCATCATTATTATTATTATTAATTATTATTATTATTATTATTATTTTTATTATTATGTTCATTATTTATTGTTTATTTATTATTATTATTATGTTCATTATTTATGATTTATTTTTTATTATTAGTATTATTAGTATTATTATTAGAATTATTATTATTATTATTATTATTATTATTCTTATTATTATTATTATTATTACTATTATTATTTATTATTATTATTATTAGTATTTTTGTTATTGTTATTGTTATTACTATTATTGTTATTATTATGTTCATTAGATTATTATTATTTTCATTATGTGATGATTAATGTTACTAGTATTATTAGTAGTAGTTTATTATCATGATTATTATGATTATTATTGTGGTGATTGTTATCATTATTATTATTATTATCATTATTAGTATTATCATTATTATCCTTATCCAGAGCACCTGCTGAGTCCATGTTACAATGTGACCAACGGTTTTCCTGTTGGGGTACTGTTGATGCTTTCGGGGCACACCATCTTGCGGCAGCAATTGCAGGAGGCGCCACACGATCCGGACGAGATCCATGTGAAGCAGGATGCCGGCCCCCCAGCTCGCGTCGCTTGGGGAACGTTTGGGTCCCTGAAGGGTGGCTTGGAACATCCGCGTTTTCGGCCAACTTGAAAGGAGGTTGCTCTTGTTTGTTCAAGCAGCTTGGCCCAAGTCGCTCAGGAAGTAGACAAAAGGTAGACCTACAGTTTGGACCTTTTTTTGGGGCCAATCCACTCGATCGGAAGTGAGTTTTGGTGCGATGAAAGGGCCCCATCAGCTTGTCAGCAGCTGGGCTAAGTCTGGGCAGTCGGGTCCTTCTATTTGACTTGTTGCGGATCTATCCTTGTAAGATGGAAGTGGGGCAGTTTTGGAAGACCTCCATCTTGGCTCCCGGTGTCCACGTCCATCGGAAAAATGGCAACCGTTTGACCTGTTCGTTTCTCTTTGGTCAATCGAGGTTCCAACCGGTGGACGATTTATGTCCAGTCTGGGGTTCGACTAAGGTTCACTCACCGGGAAAAGAGTGACTCACACTCTGTGGTATTCTCAGCAAGCCAGTTTTCTTGCTGGTTCCAGCAGGGGATGCGAGAATGACCCCTTTCAATTATCCCCTTGCGCCTAGGGAATCCCACCGGTTCATTCCCAACACCCCGGGTCATTCCGTACCTATCGCAAGTTTGGGGTGAGGTCCCCTTTCAAAGTACTCGGCGATCCGAATTGAGCGCCTCACGAGGATGTGACTCTGGTGTGATAGGGAACCGAGTCCGGCTGTCAGGAATGAACCGGTTTTGGGGTTTGGAGCCATAAGGGGATGGTTTTTCTCGGGTCATTGGAGGCTCGAATCGCTTCGAGTCGGCCAAAGTTTGAGAGACGAGGTAATGGCCTTAAGGACGAGCTGGTTGTTGTTCCATCTATAGTTCCATGGAACCAGATGAGCCACGTCAAAACCCGGGGATTGGCGATTAGTAAAGGGACGCTCCCAGCCAGAAACCGCTGCGGCAGCCTTTATTTTTCCTTACATGGTTCTGGGTCAACCATTTTAGTACCTGGTTTTGAGTGGGATTCAGATGAGTTTCCTGGAAACCTTACCGTTGAACAACCCATGGGGAAGGCCGATGAAGATAGACATCATAGACACCACGGTGAAACACCCCCTTCCAGCCCCACGTTTGGCTATCCCCGTACTTGTCCAAAGCGAATTGACCTTTTGACCTGTTGGGTTCCCCGTTGAGCAGACTGCTATTGGGTTGGATCTTTAGACTTTAACTTTTTGGTTGAAATCAAGGGGGGGGTTCCGCTAAACCCCCCACAAAAAGTTATGAACTTTTTGCAGAGGGGCCCGAAAGGTGAACCTTTAATTCTGTGTCCTTTGGGCAAACTAAGTCCCCCAAGACGGCCTCCAATAGCCCCCAAGGGCCGGTGTTTTGCATGTCAACCGAAAGGACTCGTAAACCTTTCGGATTAAAAGGGGGGGGTCCTCCGGGTCTGCGGTCTAAGCCTCTGTTGTGTGCGTGCGTGTGTGTGTGTGTGTGTCATTTGTGTGAGTCACCTCGTGTCCCTAGGCTCAAGGGGACACCAAGGAATGGGACGCCCCCCCTTTTCTGTTGGGCGCCAGGTATCATATCACCTGGAGCAGCTTCACGGAGGGCCCGCCCAGCACCAGATGGGACTCTCCTTCGGAAGGCGCGGGGCTGGAAGACCTTTGCTTGGGCTTTAGTGGCTTTCGTTGCGTCCGTTTAAGAACTGGCCAACCCCCCGAAAAAATGGGAGGGTGGGGGGGCCAAAAAAAACGGGACAATCTAAATGGGTGTGTCTTTGTTTGGTTGGTTCTCCTGGGAATCACCCTTTCAACGGGGTGACTTTGATCGTGAACTCATTGGGCCAGCCTTTGTTTGACTGAATTGCAAGCGAATCGACCTCAAATGACCCTGAAAAACTTCCCTTTGGTTGGTTTTTCATTTCTGGGGTCCTTTGGGCTGAGTTGATTTTACCCCCGTTAGGTAGGTTTCTCTGGGCCTTCGAAGCGAAGCCCCCGCCCAATTTGTTTGGGGATCTCCTAAAAGAAGACACGCCCGACTGTGTTTAACCAACAGAACCCAGGTGGAAACAGCTGAGTTTGCAAATGATTTCTTTGGGCAGCAGAGGAGAAGCTTGGCTGTGGTTGGCTTCTGTGTTGGACCCAGGTGTCAAATGCTGCTCAAAAGACATGCACACGGAGCCCCAGCTAGTGTTGGCCGTTTTTCCAAATAACCGACCCATATCCCATTGTGATTTGTCCAAAGCAACCACACGGGTATGGGTAATTTGATTTTTCGTCAGACCCTCTTTTTACAGTCCAGTCCCATCTTCTCATGTCACACATGGTGTGTGCTAGAGTGGCTTTTTTGGCGGTTGGCTTGCTGTCACCATCTCCCTGCAGTATGGCTGTCTCCCGCGGAGCTCTCAGAGTGAGCGGCCGGTGCTCAGGTTCGGGAGAAGTGGAATGCCTGTTGAGTACGTTGGTTGCCTTTTTTTGGGGGAATGTCTCTTCAAAACCAGGCAAACAAAACCATGCCTTTTTGTTCCCCCATGGCCACTTGGCCCCCTGGGCTCGGGAGGAGCAGATGGCTTTTGACCTCTGGACAGAGGTGGGCGTGAGTAGCCCTTTTGCCGGGACATGAAATGGCAGCACCTCTGCGACCCCCATCCAAACCGGTGGTCTAGAAGAAGGCCGGCGGCCAGGTATCAACTGGAAGCCCAACCAGGGGGAAGAATTCCCGGCATGTCTCTAAGGTGCGATGCAGCATGTGAAGAAGAGCATCGATGTGGCCCCTTGGCCGAGCCAATGGACCGTGGGACTCCGCAAAAGGTGTGTTGAAAGTGTGGCGGTTGCTGGTTCTGCTGGGTGATCAGTGGCCGGTTGCATTCCAAGAGCAGCACTCCAATTACAAACTTCTTTGTGCGCTTGAGATGTACGGCCTGCAGCCTTTTTGATCCAGTGGCATCGCCCCTTTCCGTTTTGTGTGCCATGCTCCGAATCTTCCTATGCTTCACGGCAGTGGCCGCGCAAGGTGGATTGCAGATTCAGAGGCTCAACAAGAACGAGACTAGTGCAGATTCCGAGTACCTGGAGCCTGACCCTATGTACGACTACTACGATGAGTTGATGAACACCAGCAACGCAAGCTACGAGGATCATGCAGTGCTGCGCTTGGAGAAGCGCAGTGGCTGGGGTATCGGAGGTGACAAGCTCTGGGGCAACGGCCGCGGGGTAGAGGACATCAACAGCGGCAACGTCGGCTACTACAACGCGGGCATGCGGGGTGCCCGAAACCGGTGTGGCGGCTCCAGTTGCGCGTTGATCGTTAACCCCCCCGGTCACCGCAGCATTGACAAGTTCCACATCCACTTCGTGCGTTATCACTCCTACGGCTCCAGCCTCAAGCACCGCCTGGAGAAGAAGGTCTGCGGGCACAGCGGTTGGCAGAGAGGCGGCCTGCCCTGCCATGGGAAGGCCATCTTCTCCTCTGGCTTCCCGGGGGTCTTCAGCCTGGCGATGTCCGGCGGCGGGCTGCGCCACGCCTCCGTCATCGCCTGGCCTGCCTCCTGCGGCGGCAAGGGCACCATCGTGCAGCTCGCATATGGATGCAGCATCGAGCACCAGATCCGGGGCGACTACAACCCTGCATACCGATAGACACCGATAGAGACGCGCCACACGCCCACTGCGACAGATGCTCGCATGTGAGGCGCGCAATGCCACAATGCGTAAAGTTAATTGGACATTGTCCGAGTGGATTTTGGCAGAGGGACTTTGTGGAGGCTGTGCATGCCTTTGCTTAGTCCCTCTGGCTTTGCGGTTTTGCGTTTTCAGCCTGTCCGAGCTGAAGCCTCGGCGTTTGTGGCCGAAGACCGGGCAGTCAGTGGATGTGCAGACAAGTCCCGCCAGACCCACTGAGAGCGGTGCCTGAATTGCAAAGGTGGCGCCTCCGAGGTTGCAGGCAAAGGCATGAGAAGTTTGCATGGCTGACACCATCCTTGCCACCTTATAATTTGCACGGTGGGATTGTAAGTCAGAGGCCCCCCATGAGTTTGCTTGTTGCTCAAAAATCGGGTCCATTTTGGTGTGTTGTTTCAGGGTAGGCCCTTCACCTTGTGTGACTAGCCATGTGTTGCGAGTGTCCGTCGGAAACCCTTGGGTTTTGGGACTGAGGATTGGTTGTTTAGGGGCCTTGTTTTGTGGCTTGATTACCCCTAAAACCATCTGCCTGGGCGCAAGGCCCGCGCCCGAATCACACCCCTTGTTTGGAAGGCAAAGCAGAGACTACGATTCGCAGGGTTCCTCGATTTGGACACGTCCTTCCAAGGTCGAGCGACGGCAAGTCACGGTGGTGGAGAAGACCTACGACGAGCGCGGCTACCCCGTGGAGCGTACCATTGTCACCCAGGACACCCAAGGTTTCAACTTCGAGATGTGTAGAGATGCATACATATCGGTGGCAAGATCGGACCGCCCCCGCATTTTCGAGGCGAACGGCTTTTGTTTGGGCAGCTTAAAGGTGGCTAGTGGTGGCTTTGGGATCCTAATTCCCCCAACCTCCCAACCCTAAACCCACCCAAAAAACAACCCCTAAACCAAACCTGAACCAACCATGAACCAACCCGAACCTTGAATCGACCTTAAACCCCACCTACACCCAATCTGGATCAACCAGAACTCCTAGGCGCTCTCACACTAAACCCGCCCCCTATAAAAAAAAAATACAGCATGATGGCACACAACACAAACACATCCCAAACCAGAACCGCATCCCGAATTCCTGAACTAAATCTCCAGGGAACTAGCTGACTTGGTCCACTAACTCGTAACAAGGCCTTCTTGCTGCTCAGTTGCAACGCAAGAGGCGTGATGGGACCCCGGCTTGTGAAGCGGAATGCTTTCCGGGGCCAAATACCCAGCCATCCCAGCCCACGCTCGCGGCCCAGTGAGTGCTTCCAAGTGCTGTTGGCCATGAGCGCTGGTCGTCCAGGGCTGATCAAAGAAGAGCCAAAGAGCAGGTCGAACAAGTGAGGATGGCAAGGTTTCACAGCTCCAGACCCTTCAATAGAAATTGGCCAGTAGAGCGATTTTTCATGTCCCTTCAAACCAACCTGCGGGGTACCCTAAAAAGGGCATTCACTTACGTCCACTGCAGGAGGAGGACATGGAGCATGCAGAGTACACCCTGGACGTGCAAAAAGACGAGGCCGGGTGAAGGCATTCGCAAGCGCAAGGCTCCCAGGTTTGTAAAATGTTCATGGTGTTGGCCATTGCCAGGGTGTCATGATTGCCAGGCGGGGGATGGGTGTGGTGGCTGTGACGGTGCGGGTGTTGTTGCTGTGGTTGTTCCTGCTATGGTTTGCATTGTTTATGTTGCATGCTTCATTTGTGTGTTCTCCTTCAACGTTATATCCTGGTTATTTCCTTGTTCTTTTCATTTAGTTTCTTCTTCCTCGTCTGCTTTGTTTTCTTCTGTTTATTCCGTTGCTTCTCATTTTCTTTGCCCTCTTGTCCATTCCACGTATTTCTGGTTGACTCACCGAGTGAGGTGGCCTTCATGCTGCATGGCGAGGAAGGAGATGAGCCCAGACCGCCAGGCGGGGGCACCTGTTGGACATTTCTCGACTTAGGGTATGGGTCAAAATTAAACCAACAGGGGACCGCAGGTTTTAGTCCAGTTTCCATTTGCCAGGGATCCATTTTGGGCTTACCCTACTTTTGACCCACAGCCACTTGCTTCTTGCAAGGGCATTGTCGCGGTACACGAAAAGCTCGCACTTGTGCTGGACAATTCACGGAGCAAGCGAGTCTAAGAACAAAGCTTGATGACAAGACACACATACACTGAAATATGTGCGGGAAGGCCCAGGCCGGACAGTTACTGGATGTTACTGGCCCCCTACTCCCATTTCCCGCAACCCATGCGTACGCACTCGACGGCGCACGATTGGCGTCATGCCACGCTGCTCAGTTCGGCAAGCCCATCCCTTTGACATGCATTGCGCGCCCTGAAGCCTCGAGCTGCATCCGGGGGGATGGTGTCAAACTCTTTTGGTAACAGTGGCAGGGTCCATAAAGGGGCCCTTTGTTTGACAAGGTTGAGACATTCCGTCGCCTGGGCAAACAAGAAACGTGCATCGAGGCTTAGAGCCTCTGGGCGAGGAAGACAGGCAAGAGAGTGACGTTTATGACATCAAGCTCTAGGACAAAGCACCTGGAGCTGTTTCTTTTTTTCTCGGGGCCGGGAGCAAACGACCCGCCACGAATCCCAAACCTTCTAAGGAGCCGTGCCCGAAGGGGTTGGCACTCCATTTTGCCTTGTCAGCCCCAAGTAGAGACACCCGTTTGAGAAAGACAAAGCCTGGCTGACAATGCACGCTTCAGGACCAAAATGCTGGCTTCGGCACAAACGTGCTTCAGGGCGTGGGGCAAATGCGCTGTGTTCAGCAAGACGTTTGCGAAATGTGTGCTGTCACTATTTGCAATCGCTCCACGCCGCCGGTGCGAGATCTTCCGAGCCAATGTATCGTCCCTAAAAACAACCATAATATGGAAATGAAGTATGTAAACGGTGCGTGTATATATATATATACATTTATTATAGTGGTTATTATATAATGTATAATATCGTTATTGTATATAAAATAGATATATATATATATATTTATATTTATAGAATGATACTATAGTATTAATGATTAAATAATAAAGAATTTGTACGATATTAATAATATGATGAAATTAAAATTTAAATATTAGGAAGATACATATTGTTGTTTGTTGTATTTTTATAGTATTTTGTTAAGGATATAATTTGTGTTTTTAATATTTTTTTGATTTTTTTAAGGAAGAGATTTAATGGGAGGTATATGGGTAATATTAAGAGAAAAATATGATAGTTGAATTTTTATTATTGTTATATGTAGTTTATTAATTTGATATGGATCGTTGTATAGTATTAGGTGTATTGGCATTTATATGCTTGGTTTTAAATATGATTTATTTATGGATTCTTATTTTTTCTTTATTTTTTTGATTTTAAGAAAATTGAAATGGAATAATTGATTATTGAAAATCATAGGATTAAATTATTTTTTAAAGATTGGTGATTGAGAATATATATATTATTTAACATATTCTTATTAGAATATTGGATGAAATCGAGATTATTAAAAATAAATGATTTTATTATATATTTTAAAGTAAAATATGTAGTCGGAAAATAAATTAATAATACACATCGGATGAATTTCATATACAAAAAACATATTATGATTATGTTGATTTTGAGAATTTATACATAAATCGTTTTAATAATACAATGTCGTAATTATTTCGAAATTCTTATGATTTGTGTTGTTTATTTATCGAAGTTCGTTCGACAAACAATATATTAATAGAAATATTTTAAAAAATATATTATTATAGATATATTCGAATTAATCGAATTTATGAATTGTAATAATCTAGTTTGATATAAATTAGATAATAAATTATATTATATATATTATAATAAAAAAATAGAATAGAAGATATACATTATTTCTTAAATATATCTTAAGTCAAATTTAAACCAATCCTAAACCATTATAATCTAACCACAAGACCAGAACCATGACGGGGGGGTACTTATTTGACCCATAACCAATAGCAACGCTATACCATATATTCATATTTATTAATTTTATATAAAGAAAATATATATATATAATAATATATTGATTTTAAAATTAGTTTATACCAGTATATCCGGCGAAGTCGGGAAACGGAAATTTTGAAATTATGTATAACTATACGAATGGTATTGTATTGTGTTTATTAACAAATAATTTAATCATCTTTCTTTTCCATATCCTTTATTTGCAACCAATTCACTCCCAGTATTTAACCCCCCTATGCTTCGCTCGCGATCCTTTTTTTTTCCAACGCCATCGCTGCGTGGCGGCGCCAAACATTACGGTCTGCAGCGGCATGCATGTTAGGTGGCTTTGCTGGCAGGGCATAATGCCCGGAAGCTACAATATATAAATGTTTAATTATTATTCAATTATCTATTAATATTACCTGAGAGCCGTCTTATAACGACAAGATTATTTATGCACATAGCGATGGGCCCCGCTAGCAGGTGGCGGTGAGCAAGGCCTAATGCCCAAGATTACGGCTTATTAATATTTATCATAAAATCATACCAATGTTATTACTAAAAAACATATACCTATTATCTTTTATTTATTCTATTTCTCTTTCTTTCTTTTTTATTTTGAGTTGTTTTTTCCTATCTATTTTTCTTTACATCTTTCTTTTTTCTGAATATTTCTCTTTTTTGTTTTTTCATTCTTCTATTTATTTTTTAAATATGTGTTTTGTTCTTTCGTTCTTTCTTTCTTTATTTTCCTTTCTTTCTTTCTAGTTTATTTTCTATTCTTCTTTCTTTCTTTTTTATCTTTTTATTCCTTTCGTTCTCAATTTTTTATTTGGTTCTATCGGTTTTTCTTTTATTTTGGTTTTTCGCAATATTATTTTTTGTATTTATTTATTTATTTATCTATCCAATTATTTATCCATCCATCTATGTATTTATCGATCTATTTATCCATCTATTTAATTTATCTATTTTATTATATCTCTATCTATTTCTCTATTTAGCCAATCTATCTATCTATTCATCCATCCATCCATCTATTTAGCTAAGCTATCTATCTATTTATTCATTTATTTATCTATTTATCTACATATCGTTTTATGCATCTATATAATTGTTTGTTTGTTTATCTAAGTGGCTATTTATCTATTTCTGTATCTCTTTATTTCTCTATCTGTTTATCTCTCTACCTTTCTATCACTCTATTTCTTTATTTCTCTATCTTTCTATCTCTCTATTTCTCTCTTTCTTTATTTCTTTCTTTATTTCTCTGTTTATTTGTTTATCTAATTATCTTGTTATTTATCCGTTTATCTATATGGTATTATGTTTGGCTAATAATTTATCTAATTATTTATCTATCTAGCTCGCTTCATCAAAATATCTATTTCGAAAGCTACTTTTGTATTTGACTTTTCCGATTTTTAAGCTGCAGCTCGAGAAATGTACTTCGAACACTATTTGTGTACTTAATTTTGCGATTTTCGAGCTGTAATTAAAAAAATGTAATCGTACCCTCGATCACGAAAGTATTATGCCTGCCACGAAATTTATATCTCACCTTCCGAAATTACTTTTGTCACGAAATCTGTACTTGACGTTGCCCCTGCCATGAAATCTGCATGCGCCGCCTTATGCGTCCGTGCTAATGGGATTTGCGATACGTTCGTATTTTGCCAAAACGAAACGCTGCGCCTGTCACGAAATTCAAATCCTGCGAAACCTCCGTGTGTCTGTTTAACAATCTATTTAGTTATTTAATTATGTTATCTATCGGGCTGTTTATTTATCTATATATTTATCTATCTAGTTTAACCCATAAATGCTGTTCCCATTAAGAAGAAATAAATCATAATTCCAGAAAACCAAATATTAGGATTATAAAAATATGAAGCATAAGATATAGCTCTTCCAAGATGAAGAAATATATAAAGAAAGACAAATGATATACCATTAGAATGAAATTAATGTAAACACCATCCATAATATATTTCTCAAATTGACAAAGAAAATACTAAAATATGTTGAATTAATATTTGATACTATATATAAACCTAAGAAGATTCCAGAGGTAACTTGAAATAAAATAGTAATTCCTAATAAAAAAACCAAGATTCCAAAAATAATTTTTAATTAGAGGACAAGGATATAATTGTAAATGAGATTTCATTAGCAATACAAAATCCATATTTAACATGAGAATAATAGATTTATCTAAGGCACGAAGGTCTTTTTCTAAATCTTTTTTGCATTAATTGATTGTGGTATTTATCTTTTTCGTTCTCCCTTTCTTTACTGTAATTATAATCCCAAAACTAATAAGAATCCAGATATCAAGTTTTATGCTGTAGAAAGAGAGGAATAAGATAGGAAAAGGATATGAATGCATCATCTATTTCTTTCATATCATTATTTTTCTCTTCATATATGTTCCTTTCATATTCTTCTAAAAAAAACAATTTAATTATTTTCATATCCTAATCCTTTATCATCCATTTTTAAAAACCTTATAATGTAGGTGAACAAAGATTCAGAATCTAAAGAATGGTATTAAAGATATGAATGGATTTGTAAATTAGACAATGTGAATGAAATGATAGCAGGTGAATATTATTTCTGAATTATAGATAGGATAGATGGTTATTTGCATCATATTACATTTAAAAAAAATCCATTATAATACATTTCCATAATTTATTATTTATTGTATTTCTTCTTATCCGTCAATATTAGAGAGATCTAAGAGACAAGGAAAGCTAGTCTATTTTCATAATGTAATCCTAAAAATTGTCTAATCTCTCAACACCTTTTCATTTATTCCCCAATCCATCATTTCATCTTTAACCACCAACTGTCCCTCCAACCAACATTCCTTTCTGGACTCTGGATCTCTTCTATCATTATTAATATCTTCAATTTGAAGAATTCCCAAGATGAAAGGAAAATTGGAAAAGAGGAGATGAATGAAGTTCCTTAAGCATCTATAATTTGTTTTTTTCTAATCCTCAAAACACTAAAAAAATATTTAGTTAGCTATCATTCCAAAAATAACAAATAATAATAACAAAAAAAAAGGAATTAATTTGATGGCATTCCTCTAATCTTAGCTTTTGAGGTTTACATTATGAAGAAGCCATCATTTTTAATACATTTTCCTATTTTTGTTACGTTCTTTATCTTTGTGTTTCTTCTCTGTTTGGGATCTTATTATTTTCTTCTTTCTTCTTCGTTCTAATGCTTGCTTGGCAAATATAATAAAAGATTTGTAAAAATAAAGAAACAATAAAAGTAAAAGAAAAGATTAACAAGAAATAAATAGTTTTTATCATTTCCTATCTTTACAAGCCTTTATGCTATCTCTTATCCTCCACCCCTCACCTCTAGGCTTGGGAATTAAAAAGATTGGAATGAAGGGAATAGACCAGTGAATGTTAATAACCGAGAGGAATAGGACATAAAGTGAATGGCCTTCTTTTTCCTTTGTTGGATCCGGGATATAGAAGAGGTAATTATATCTCATCTTAAAATGTCTTTTGTTTATTGTTATCTTTAGAATTCTGGAGGAGATATTACATCAAGGATTTTACAGATAACTATCTATAACCAAGAATTCTTAACCATTAACTGCTAAGGAAGAAATTATCCAAGAAGTGGTCTATCTCTCATGGACACTCCCGAACGAAGAGAGGAAGAGAGTGCACATGTGGACTAGTCGGCAGTAAAGAGGCTGGAGAGATGATATAATATGGTTGAGTGAATGGAATAAACGGATGGATCATATCTCCCTTACCCCGCCTTCTTTTTGTGGCGGGTCCCATCTAATATTATTTCCTAACCGCTCCGGAAGTAATAGATGGGAGCGGGTGAATAATAGGGAAAAATAATCCCTCTCTTCGTTCGTGATTACATCCTTTTCATATTATAGACCTATCCAAATTTAAGATAATTCCAAATGCTGCAAACGACATAGGAATTCTTGATTATTCACTGCTAAGGAAGAAATCATCCAAGAAGCATTCTATCTCTCATAGACACTCTCGAACGAAGAGAGGAAGAGAGTGGATATGTGGATGAGGATAGGATGGGTCATGAGCGAAGGGAATGTGACCCACCTACCGGTCGCTTCATCAAAATATCTATTTCGAAAATTATTTTTGCACTTAATTCTTCCCATTTTCGAGCTATAACTGGAAAAATGTTTTTCGAATACTACTTTGGTACTTTCCTTTTTACTTAATCTTTCACATTGTCGAACTGCAGCTGGAGAAATAACTTCGAATACTACTTTTGTACTTTCCTTTTGCGATTCGAGCTGCGCCTACCACGAAATCTGCATCTCATCTTACGAAATTTCTATGCCTGCCACGAAATCCTTACTTAACCTTGCGAAAATGCAACCCCCACGAAATATATATTTAATTCTACGAATATATTACCCTTGCCACGAAATCTGTGCTTGACCTTACCTTACGCAACGCTGCCCCTGCCGCGAAATCTATATCTAAAATCTATACCCGACCTTGCCAAAATGCTATGCCTACCACAAAATTCAGACCCTATAAAACCTCCATGTTGCCGCAACCGTTCCAAACCCACTCCAAAATCGTCGTCGGATCGCATGCATCTATTCTTCCTATATCTCATCTTTGTGCGAATTACCTTCAATTAGTATCCATAATATGGAAATTCTGTTTTTAATTAAATATATGGTTTTCTATCTTTAAATAATTCAAAATGAAATTTGGAATAATTTCATAATTTTAATGATTTCGAAGCCATAATACTTAAATAAACGTATTTTTCCCAATTCCCAAATTATAATTTTTTTATATATGCCGACCTATATAAAAGCACATACCCGCCCCCCATTCTTCGCGATTTGCATGTTTTACACACTACGCGCATAAGCACCTGCTAGCACACAAGTCTGTATATACATGCCTAATATATCGTTATATATCTATATATGTATTATATACTCTTTGAAAATCATATCTATTTATTCTCCATATCGCGCGTTTATTTACCTCTCGGTATATTTCGGGCGTCTCCTATTTCAGACATAAATATATATATAAATATATAATTTCTAATTTAAATATATCATAATAAACACTGGCGGCAACAATCATACCACCCGGAAATATCCATCGCCTTCCTCAAATACAAAAAATACATACTAGCAGGGGCCCGCTGCTTTCCAGCAACGTGCGAAATGAAGCCCATAGCAAGAAACAAAACATGAAATAAAAACACATTCCAATTTATCAATTATAGATAGATTTGCACGATTATATTCGTAAAGACAGAAATAAGCAGACCGAGCAAGTATTTAACAAAAACGGTTTCGGAATATTTCGAAAAAATAAATAACTATAATTTTGAGTCTTTGCCTTAAACCCCACCCAAGCAAAAGATTTCGAAAGACTATGCACTGCATTGCATAAAAAACCGAATTCTGGAGATCCATAAAACTTCTTAGCAATACCTCAATATATTTCCTCAAGCACTACGAACGATACACAAAATAATAATATGTTTCAAATACAACGAGTCAATAAAAAGCGATCGCCTAAATATAAAGAGACTAAACTAATAACCACAAAACATCCATATCCATATATAATTATTACAACAATACATAAAATAACAATGTATCTCAAATGCCCAATACCAATTAATCAAGACAAAATAATCATCTAAACAAAAAATAAATAAATCAATAATCTCAAAAAAATATAACCATATATTTCAACCATAATAATAATAAAACATCTAAATAATTATTTTTCTAATCTCCCAAAAAATGTTCTTCATAAATATAATAAACCATATAACTCTCGAAAAAAAAGATTTCAATTCCAATTTTAAATCTTTCAACCAATATCCAAAAACCAAAACAACAATCAAAAAACTTTCGAACTTCATATCCCGGTAACACCTATCATTAAATTCTTCAGTTTTAAGATATATAGTTTAAACCAATATATTGTTTAAACCTTATTCTTAAATATTATGTTCACCTAAACACAATATCTTCCAATTTCTATCAAAATGTTCCTAATTCTTTCGACATTATAAAAATTAACGGACCGGATAACCCCACATGCTATGCTTTTCCCAAGGATGTGAGTTCAAATGTCCACACACATGTACCGTGCGCCCCTTGTATGGATGCGATTACAGAGCAGGTCCAGCGCGCTTTTTTCATCGCAGGCGTTGCTAACCTACTGCAGCCCGAGCCG
>CAUJNA010002570.1:0-25000 GCA_963377175.1 Effrenium voratum
AAATTTATTATGCTAATCAATTATCATACAAAATACAAACGGAATTAAACACGGCATTTAATGATATTGTGCCTGACTTATTCTTAACAGTATATGGACAAAGCGAACGCAAAATGGAAATTAAATTAAATGACCCTCTAACTTACAAAATCAAAATACCTACAGATGAAGAATTAGAAACTTATGTAAATGGCGAATGGAACAGAGGACAGTTTGAATATGACAATTTAAGACCAAAATCTATTAATTATTTATTAAGTAATTATATTGCCTATGATCCTGCGTCATCTTGGTTAAGTGGATACTTTAATTTAGTTCCTTTTCAGAATATATACATAAATTGTCCTCAATTAAGCGATTATAAATATTCAGCGCCTAATAATTTCAGCAGTTCAGTAATTAAAAACGTTCAAATTAATCAACAACTTGGCGGAGTTATAACAGATTTTACAGCGCCCATATATGCAGATTTTATTGATGTAGGCGGTAAAAATATTAAGAGACTACACTTTAGAATAACACCTTCAAGAAACGAATTAATTGATTTTCACGGCGTTCCCATTTCTTTTAGCATTCTCTTTCAATTAGATAACTAAATAAACCCCTAAAAATTAATATTGATAATATTAAAAATATCAAATTAATAATATTAAACATATCAAATTAATAATATTAAATTATTAATATTTCTCATTTTGTCCATATAGACAAAATATATAAAACATATAGACAAAATATATAATATATTATATATGTCAGAAGTCGAACCTGAAATTACTAATACAATTGAAGCAGACGCACCAGTAAATGAATTACCACCAATTGAAGAAGAAGAAGCACCAAAGGCAGAACCAACAATAGAACCAACACAAGAAATAAAACCTGTAGAACCTCTTAAAAACAACTCAAAAACTCAAGCACGCAATGAAAAGAAAATAACCTGTCCAAAATGTGCCAAAACTTTAACATTAAAATCTTACAGATACAGTCATGAACGCAATTGCCAAGGACCATTAGAAACTAAGCCTATAAAACCTAAACCAAAAGCAATTCCGATAGCAAAACCCCAAAAGGTAGAATATTACGAAGAAATTCAACAACCACGCGAAGAGATGCAACAACCACAACAGCAACAAAATAATATAATAGCGAACACACCGCCCCCAAGAAGATCGCAACCACAACCGCCTCCAAACCCGCTACACAATATAGCACAGCATTACCAATTATTGCAAAATGAATATTTAAGACAGAAGCAAGAAAAATATAATGCATTAAATAAGAATATATTTGGTTCAAGAGGAAAAAAAAGATAAAATATAATTATTATATAACCCACTATATAATAATTATGTTTTCAACATTATCACTAGACGGCTCAAGTAGAATTGTAGCAAGTGAATTAGTATTAATAAATTCAACAGAACCATCGACATTGAGCAGTGTTTATGCTACAAAACAAGAATTAGCAGACACAGCAGGATCATTAGGTGGAGGTTATACAAATGAAGAAGTTGATGCTCTTATTTTAGCACAGAAAAATAAGATAGATGCCAATATTTTAGATATTACTGAATTAAACGCAACATCAACAACTGTTTTTAACGAACAAGTAAATCAAAACGCAACAATTACAAGCAACTTTAATAATATAACAGCACACGGATTAACCATAACTTCAATACTACCGACTATATCAGCAAATACAATTAAAATTGATTCTAATTTTAATAACATTAGTTCAAATACACATTTAATCAGTAATTTAAATGCTACAATAACATCGCATATATCATTAATTGACACAAACATTAATAACATAACAGGACACGGAAACACAATAACAACCATTCTTACAGATATAGCAGATTTACAAGCAGGAGCGGGAGCTTCTTGGACTACAGCTGAAAAAACAACTATTCAAGCAGATGTATCAACATTATATACAAACGATACTAATTTATTCAATACTAACACTGCTTACAGTAATACATTTGCTTCAATTATATCATATAATAATATACAAGATGTATTAATAACTCAAAATTCAAACACAATAAATAGTTTAATATCAGCAGATTTACAAAAGTTAGATAAAACAATCACAACTGCACAAACAGTAAACTCTCCATTAATACTTAGTTTAACCGATACAACTAATCCTATATTTAGGATTCAAGATTCTGTAAGTAATCAACGCTTAGAATTTAAAAGAGGTTGTCAGTTAGACTCTTATCAGGGGTTAGAAGGCGCTACTCCTTATAGATTATGGTTAGGATGGAATACAGGCGATGTCATTATTGGAAGACCTAATAATGCTTCAAGAATTACAATTAATGGTAATGTTCATACTTCATACAATTTTGCTCAAGCACATGGAACATCATATTTTGAAGGTGCTGTTTATATGAAAGGTAATTTATATGTAAATAATGATTTCTCAACAGATATTAAAACTAAAATTGATAATTTAGACAGTGCATTAACTCCGTATTTAGAAATATACACTCCCTCGGGAACAGAAGGTTTTTATATTCATCATCCTAATTTTGTTGCTTGTAGTATTGGCGATATTACAAATTCTTCTAACCAATATTTTATGTGCGACGGTGCTGTATCAAAAACCATATTCAATAAACCAGTTGATATATTAGGTGATGTATATACAAATGGCGATTTAACAATGGTTTCTGGTAAGAAAGTTGAAGTCAACCAAGTTCAGTCAGTATCAGGAAATACTTTATTATTACAAAATTCACCGAGTGGCAATGTTCAATTTGGCAACACATCAAAACTAATAATTGATAATGCTGAAATGTATGTCGATACACATGATTTAATAATTAGGAATAGCAACACTTCAAACTCTATTAATTTGGTTGTTGGATTATCTGCAACATATGCTGATAATAAAATTATTTTGAATAGTGGAAGCAATAGCGAATTGCGAGGCGATTGGACTATTGACGGCGATATGACTTTTGGAATTGCTCATAAAATCAATTTGAGACATTAAATAGTGATGCTGTTTTAAGATTAGAAGCATCAACAACTATTGATAGTTATATTGATGGCACTAAATATTTACAATTGGATGATACTCAATTTTCATCATTTAACGGATTTAATTTAAGTAGCGATAAGAGACTGAAAGATAATATAGAAGATGTATAAGATGATACTGTAAATATGGTAAAAAACATTAAGATTAAAACATTTGTTAAGAATCAAAAAACCAGAAAAACTGAATGAGGATGGATTGCTCAAGATGTTCAACAATACACAAATCCGAAATATAATATTGTAAATGATTCGGGAGAATACTTAACGATGTGTTATGATCGTATGGCTTGTATTAGTTGGGATGCTTTATCAAAACTAATCGATCGTGTAGAGTTTTTGGAAAATGAAGTTTTTAAAAAGAAAAAGAAAAAAGACAAGTCAAAATAATATAATATGTTCCAAGACATGGAGAAACGATTTAGAATTAAAATTATTAAAAAAATGATTAATTTAATCATAAACACTGATTAAATAAACCAATTATTCTACACCACTCGGCATTTTCAGCCCGTAATCTTCAAATTTGTATTTTCTCGGGAAGCCAGATTTTTGTTTTGGTTTTTGTTCTTCGGGTGCCATTTCAATGCCACTCTCTTTAATCATTTTATCTAATCTTTTTCTATGCGCGGTGTTTAAAGCATTTTGCCTTTTTTTGGCTTTGTATGCTTCATCGTCTCTGACTTTATAATAATAGAGTCGGTTGTAATACGCCAGCATTGTTTTTATTTCTTCCAGTGTCAATTCGTCGGGGTGTTTGTCTGTGATCATTACTATAATATTATATGTAATATTTCTTTAAGACATTTTATAGGAAATTAATTTGAATATGAATTATTCCCTAAATTACACCTAAAGAAAAAACAATATTAATAATTAATATCTAAATTACATTATGTCATTGTCAAAAACTATAAGAAATAACATCAGGTCTCTAAATTCAAGAATTGATAGGTTAGCAGGCGATACCAGGGAAAAAGCAACCGAATTGAGAGATCTATATGAACAGCGAAAAATTGCACAGTTTAGCACCGCATCAACTATTATTGATGGGTTTATCAATGCCACCACCCCAAAGGAAAAAAAGAAATGGGACAAAAGATACGACGATGTGATCCAAAACAACCGTATAAATCTACCGTTGAATGTTAGGATGAAACAAAGCACTGTATCTAACATTGTAAAGCAGTCTAAGGCGAACGATGAGTCATGGACATTAGACGTCATGCTTTACCGCGAAGGTGTTAGGGAAGGTGATAACAAAAAGCCGGCTTTCACATACAAAACAGAATACGGAGAACTCAAATATTACCCCATAACAAAGGACGGTAAGGAGAGAACATACACCGTTAACACCAGCACAAATATAGACGAGTCTGTAGGCAAACGAATTGTAAAAACCAAGGATTATGATCTATTCAGAAAGTTCATTGTAACACTTGCCCAAGATCCAGAATTTGAAACAATGCTAAATATTATGGGTGGGTATGTTGGCGTTGATCAGAAAAAAACAATCGAGATCAACAAGAAGACGAGGTTAACCAAGAAGACTAACGCTGTGGCTTACAACGTAGAGACGGGGTATATTGGCGCCTTGAAGATCTTGAGGGCCAGAAAGGTGGAAGGTGGACAGCCTAGTAATCCACGACAAGCCAACCTGAGAAGATCGGAAAACATCAGTATGTATAATACTTACATGTATACCGAATTGGATACATCGAAAGAAACATTTATGGAAGCAATCCAGAAAGGTAATTATGTAGACAATCAATGTTGGTTGAATACACTCACTGATTATTATAAAGATACCCTAATGAACAACAAGAAGAAAGAACCAATGTCGCGAGGGATGATACTGAAACTAATAAATAAAACAGAACAGGAATTCACAGAGTCGGGGGCGTCAATTGATGACATGATCCCGGTATTTATAAAATACAGAATGCGTGTGAGAATCATAGACCAACTGGGCAAAATCATTTATTCTTATTCGCCAGAGATGTTTGACCGCAACATCAGAGCTTTTTATGCAATGGTCAAAAATAATCATATCTACACACTGAATAATAATATTAAAAGATTGGAACAAAAACAAAATACTGATGATGCATTTGTAGTAAAGGCACGACCCGACTATCATATAAGCGATAGAGAGAAGCCATCGGTTTGCAAAATGTTTTCTACTATTGATGACATTTTTGAAATGGTTAAGGCAACAATTGCGAACAGAACCGACAAACAGGAAAAGAACTTTTTAGATTTGGTTCATAGAGAGAATGATCTAAATAAATTATTTTGCGATTTCAAAAATATCGGGTATGAATGCAGGATTATTCACAAAGCAGGGACTATTTCAGAATTGAGGGCGGACTTCAATCATGTATATCTAAATATTAGGTCGCAGTGTTTGGTCGATGACCAAACCAATAGCGACATCACGGTAGACAGAGAAACCGTTTACAACAATATGACTGAAGCCATGTTTACATTCAAAAAGAAATTATTCAATCCAAATCACAAGTCTTATTACAGTCCTACCGATATACAAGTTTTAAATAATTATAGAACCATCGTCCCACAAGGCGAGTTATTCAAGGGCTTGGATAAATTGGATGTTCCAAAACAGGAGATCGACATGAACAAAGCATTTACAGATGCATTTAATACGATTACCAGAATTGGAGTTTTTAATCAGTTTGATAATTGGAAAGCTTACAATAGTAAATGTAAGATCAAGGATGTAAATATATATTTGGTAAAAGCAGAACTGACACATCACAATCTGTTTTTTAATAATGATACTAATATAGTTTATGGTATGTTTCTTAAGCATTTTATGCCACTTGTTGCATCCGGCGAGTTGTCCATTACTCACTACAAACAGCCACATTTCATTCACAAGGTAGATAATAAAATGTTGGTTGAGGAACTCTGGGGAAAGCGAATAAGCGAAAATATTGAAGAAGACAAGGCAATAAAAAAAATAATAGCCAACTCGATTTTTGGCTTGTTGGAAAAAAGTAAGAACAGCAGTCAGAGATCATTCGTTTTTAATGATCTCAATGAGGCGATCAGCCTTCAGGCAGATGCAGGGGGAAAGTTAAACATGATGAGCAGGAATACTGCCAAGTGGGTTGAGGAATATGATGATAATGGCATGTGGTGCCGTGATAGAGAAGTATCTGAACAAAACGACAATTTATATTATATTCTGAATGTGGTTGATAGGTGCGAGTTGTCCAATGGGTTTCGATTTATTAAAGAAATGCTATTGCAGTATCATAATTTTAAAATGCAATGCGCATATCAAAAATTGACAGAGAACAATGTTAAGGTATTGAGTGTCAAATGCGACGCTTTTGTCGTGGACTGTTCGGGTTTTAATAAGTTTTGTTTGAGAAAGACTCAGCAGTTGCTAGATTTTCACGATGGGATCGGTGGGTGGAAATTAGCCAAGACTCACGATGAGATCCATCATACAGGAAAGCAGTTGTATTAACAGAAGAAGTGTGAATATGTTGATATCCCGATTGTCAAAAGTAAGAGAGTTAACATCATTAATGAGTATGATGAAAATGAATTGGTTGAACTTGTTGAGAAACATAGGTGCATCATGATCAAAGCCAGATTCGCAGGAGCGGGGAAGTCCACCATCTGCAAGAACATGGAGAGACTCAAGGGTTATAAAGTGTTGTTCGTGGTTCCTACCAATAATCTGGGTTTGGAGTGCGAAGTGGAAAGCATCACTGTAAATAAATTCTTCAGTATAGCAGTCAATGACGAGAAGCTAGATAAATACGATCATTCGATGTTTGATGTCATTGTGTTTGATGAGATTTGTTTTAATAATACCTTTGTATTGGCAAAAATTAAGGGCTTTGTAGAGCAACATAGGGCTAATAAAATCATATTAGCTACTGGCGACGCCAAGCAATTGAGCCCTATAAAAGCACTGACTAACACTAAGAAACACGAGATTTATATGAATGAATGTATTGACAGCATTTTTCCTCATCATTTGTTTTTGGAAGAGTGCAAGCGATTGAAGACGCAGGAGGACAAGGATAAACTTAAAAGTATTTATGCCGACATCTTTGAGCATGAGTTGTCTCTACATGATGTCATCAATAAGTATTTTAAATATACTGATGACATCACAGGAACAGAAAGCAATGTCGCATATTTAAATAACACTTGTAGAGAGGTTTCAAGGCAGATCAGGAAACGACAGGGCAAACAAAATGAGTTTGAAGTCGGCGAGATCATGATATGCAGAGAGTATAGGAAGACAAAAACCTATAAGTTAAATGTGAATTTTAGGTATGAGATAATTAATATTTCCGATCCTTGGATTACCATTGCTAATATCAAAACACGAGAAGAGATTACATTACATATTGGTATCTTGAGAAGTCATTTTATCTTTGCCTTCTGTTATACTTGTCATTCTGTTCAGGGGTGTTCCATTGATGACGATGTCGTGATATTTGATTGGAACCATCATCTGATAACTCGCGAGTGGCTTTGGACGGGAATCACTCGGGCAAAGGATTTAAACAGAGTAAAATTTTACAAATACAGTAGTGATTTAAATGAAGAGTTTAACGCAAAATGCATTATGAATTATTTTGATAGAAAGGTGTTAGCATACAAGGAACAGGATAGGAAAAACAAATTTGAGATCCCAAAAGACAATTATGTGGATGCCGAATGGTTGAAGGACAATGTCAACGGAAAGTGTGCAAATTGTGGCTGTGGTTTCGTGTTGTCAATGGATTCTGGTAATATAAATTCTAATCTGACTTGTCAAAGGTTATGTAATGATCTTCCCCATACAAAGGATAATGTCATTGCCTTCTGTGCTTCTTGTAATAGATGCTTCAGTGATAAAATAACATATTGATAAATATGTTGTTCATATCAGATTTAAAGAATGATTATTTTAGGTATATAGAGGTATGAACCGGTATGAAAAAGGGAAAATTTACAAAATAGTAAGTCCTGATTTTGAAAAGTGCTACATTGGGTCTACGACCGAGCCATTAAGCAAAAGAATGGAAAGGCACAGGAAACTCTACAAGACATATTTGGAAACTGGCAATGTTGATACAAGAGTGCGATTAATATTTGATGAATACGGAATCGAAAATTGTAAAATACTTCTTATTCAGAATTACCCCTGTGAAAGTAAGGAAGAACTTTTAAGGAAAGAAGGAGAATACATACAAGCAATGCAATGCGTCAATAAATGTGTTGCAGGAAGGACGCCTGCTGAGTATAAAGAACTATACAAAGATTATTTCAAGCAGAAACGACAAGAATACTATGACAAGAACAAAGAATACATCCTGAACAGAAATTCTGAATACAAACAACAGCACAAGGAACAATTTGACCAGAGAAGACATGAATACTATGAACAAAACAAACAACAAATTAATGAAAAGAACAAACAATACTACAACAACAACTTTGACAAAATCAAACAACAAAAAGCGAAATACGCCGACAATAACAAGGAATATTTGGCTGAAAAAAGAAAAGAATGGTGCAACGCAAATAGGGGGTATGTCAAACAAAGAAGTGATAAATATTATCAAGAGAAGCAAGATAGTATATGCGCCAAGAAAAAAGAAAAGGTTGAATGCGAATGCGGCGCCATGGTTAGAATTCACGAAATCAAAAGGCACCAACGAACAAACAAACACCAATATTGTTTGCAACAAAAACAATAATATCCTGTTTATATATATATATATATGTCTAAACAAGATATTATTAGCGAAGTTTATTATGATCGTGCTGGTTTTGGCTCTTTAAAAACAACTCTTGCAGACGCCAAAAAGAAAGATGCATCCATAACAATGCAAGATGTCAAGGAGTGGTTTCAAGAGAACGTGGAACGGAAAAAACAACTGTCTGGATACAATTCGTTTATTGCCCCTGATATCAACTTTGAATATCAATTGGATTTGTTTTTTATATCAAAAAATGATTTAGATAATCAAAAATATAGGATAGGCTTATTGCTTATTGATGTATTTTCCCGCAAAGCAGTGGTGGTGCCTATTGCATCCAAGCAACCTGCTGACATCACGGCTGGGATCATGGAGGCATTAAACAAAATTGGAGGGAAACCCAAATTAATTTATTCGGATGACGAGGGACGCCTGAACACCCAAGATCTTGTTGATTTTTTCAAGGACGAAGGGATCCAAAACTATAAAACACGAGGGCACCCCCATTTCGCCGAGCGTTTCATTCGCTCGTTCAAGGACATGCTTTTCAAGAGGGTTGATGCAGACGAGAAAAAGGGAAAGGTTAATATACAATGGGTTGATTATATCCCCGAGATCATGCTGACATACAACAGTAAAATGGTTCATTCTGCCCACGATATGACTCCAACCGATGCCCACAAAAAGGGAAACCATCTTGAGGTCAAGATGAAGCTTGAGATGAACAGAATCAAAACCCGTAAATATCCCCCTGTTAGGGTTGGCGATGAGGTCAAAATATACCGCAAAAAAGGGATTTCCGAGAAAGAAAGAACGAGTTCATGGTCAGCAAACAAGTTCACAATTGAAAGGATTGAGCGAAAACTTGGACAAGACTATTATTATGTCCAAGGTGCGACTCGTGCTTATTTGAGATCGGAAATTCTGAAGGTTTGAAGGCGACGTTTTCGCAATGTGTTTTCCTCAATGTGATTTTCGCAAAGGGGTATGTGGTTTCCACAATGTGGTTTTCGCAAAGGGGGTATGTGTGTTTGACACATAGGGCATGTGTGGTTGACACATAGGGCATGTGTGTTTGACACATAGGGCATGTGTGGTTGACACATAGGGCATGTGTGGTTGACACATAGGGCATGTGTGTTTGACACATAGGGCATGTGTGGTTGACACATAGGGCATGTGTGGTTGACACATAGGGCATGTGTGTTTGACACATAGGGCATGTGTGTTTGACACATAGGGCATGTGTGTTTGACACATAGGGCATGTGTGGTTGACACATAGGGCATGTGTGTTGACACATAGGGCATGTGTGTTTGACACATAGGGCATGTGTGGTTGACACATAGGGCATGTGTGGTTGACACATAGGGCATGTGTGGTTGACACATAGGGCATGTGTGGTTGACACATAGGGCATGTGTGTTTGACACATAGTGAACAAACGATGAGCCCCTACCTAGGCCTTTCCCATCCGCATTTTGCCATCCAATGACACACAGATTGTTTTCAAGATTTGGGTTAACGGTTTTAATTCTCCCTTTTCCATTGGTTAACCATTTTTCGGGGAGTGATAATTATGTAGTATGGCGGTGGGAGAGCTTAGAAAATACGCAGTTAGAAGACACTTAAAGACATGATGGTAAATAGTAGTATGGAAAACTTACAGAGATGCAGTAGGTGCAGAAAACAGAAAGAACTAGGAGAGTTCAAGGATGGGAGAAAAGTATGTAATTATTGCCTTTCTACTGCTAAGACTTATCAACAAAATAATCCCGAGAAAATGGCGGAGAAATGTCATAAGTATTATGTCAATCATAGGGACGAGATTTTAGAACAGAATAGAGAAAAACGACTTTGTGATCTTTGCAAAGTAGAAGTAGCTAAATCAGAATGGACGAAGCATTTAATCACTAGTCGGCACAAACGATATCAAATGATAGAAGCCGGGGAGAAGTTGGAAGCCGATCGTGGCGATTCGTGGTGGTGCGATGTCTGTCAAGTATTTTTAGCAAAGAAAACATCAAAGTGTAGCCATAATGGCTCGAAAAGGCATTGTGAATTAGCAAAGCTACAAGGAGTTGAGGAGTAAATGGGTTGATACAATCGTTTTTTGATGATTGTATCAATGCATTTGGGATATTTATTGGTTTAGTGGGTGGGATTTTGCGCAGTATGGCGGGTGGAGTGGGGACAAAATGCGCAGTATGGCGGTCGGGAGGGGGGACAAAATGCGCAGTATAGCGGGGGGAGAGGTCATGTCTAACTTCAGGAACCCCTTCCGATAGGAAGGAGATCCTTGGTAGGGATGGGTGCCCGTTCGGGAAGTCATGGTTCGAAGATGACCCTGAGGGAGCCACATGGCCTGGACACCACATGGCTGGAGGTGTCGCTGTCCCACTGAAGCCGAAGACGAAGATCGTGTGGGGAAAGCGACCACATGTGGATGACGAGGGCGATGTGGATCCTGGGGCGAGTTCTTCGGGACAACCGAGGACCGAGCCGGCCCCCGATAGGGGCGCCGGGTCAGGAAAGGATGATGATGTGACCCTTCCTGACATTGGGAAGCTGTCCGTGACGGAGAAGAAGAAGGACGACATGGACGTGGATCAGGAAGACTCCAAGAAGGGCTCCGCCGAGACGAAGGAGTCCACGCCTCGGGGTACCGAGGCTGGGAAGGAAGGCCCGAGCAAGGCCTCCAACTACAGAGGGGCTACCGCTGAGGAGTACCGAAAGGCTGCTCGGGAATACGTGTACAGCGGGGAGGGAGATGATCGAAGAATCCTTCCCAAGAATACTCCAATCAACATGGAGAAGTCGTTGCCGGCTGAGGTCGCGCTCCTGATTCCTAGAGCTGTGGCCACGCAAGAGGAGGCTGAGGAAGCCGAGAGGACCGCGATGGAGGCCATCCGCGGGGACTATAGGCTTCCGGATGTGGGTCAGGACGACAGGGAGAATGTCGACCCTTACACCGTGACGGACGAAGACTTGGCTGCGTCGGTAGACGCGTTGACTAGGAGGTTGAGCAACATGCCTGAGTGGTCGGGAATTGATCGACCCTGTGAAGTCTGCTGAGCTGGTCGCGGCGAGATGGGGCGGAAAGGCGAGTTATGACAAGCCTGAGGCTCCTCTGACTGAGGCTGGGATGAAGAGTGCGTCATTGGAGGATCGTGCCTACGCACTATCGCAGCTGAATCAGATGGTGAACTTCCACAAGAAGCACCTCTGCTCTGGGCGAGGAGCGCCTCTGGTGAGTGCAGCTGCCCCTAGTGGACCCTTTGCTCCTGACCAGCTGGATGATAGCAGGAAGTTCAGGCCTAGTGGGGCGGCGAGCAAGATGACCTACAATCTTGTGATACTGGATGGGAAGGAGGATTATCTTGCCGATAGGCGAGAGATCAATCCAGAGTTTAGGGAAACGGGAGTTATCCCTGATGAGGCCGTCACTTGCCAGATTGTGGTTCCCTCGAAGACGAGGTTGGGTGAATACCTCCCGAACTACGAGGAGACAGTGGGCACTGTTGCAGGACGGGAGGCGGCGAAGGAGTTGATGAGACTGCTCTCGTGCGATTTCGACGGCTTGGTCATCAATTCAAAGAGAGTCTCGGAGTTATTCGAGGAACGTGTGCTGAAGGAGACCGGACGCGAGGCTGGAAACTGGGTGAAAAGTGACCAGGCCATCTGGTTCCTGAAGGAGATTTCGGGCATGGAGAACGCTGAGATGTCTTGGAAGTTCTTCATTCCGACGCTTAAAGCTTTCCCGATAGGGCAAGTGGAGGCGATGCTCATGGTCATGTACGACGGGGATGGCGTTCTCCTCAAGGAGAGCACCAGGTTGGTTGCCGTTAGGCACACGCGGATCGGACGCGACTTGAGTTACAGTGCCGTTAGGCACAGGTATACTCAGGAAGATGCACCTGGCGGATCTCTGATGTATGAGATGCATTGGAATGAACTCCCCATGGTGGGATACGTCATCATGAAGTTCTCGGACTTTCGGAAGGCGGTTCAGCTCCAAAGGGTGAGGCGAAATGGAAAGGCCATGATCGAGATATTGATCACGAGGCCCGATGTGTACGAGACCATTGGGGATGGTAGGCAGGATGAGGGCCTGATCCCACTTGTGGGAGCCATGGCGCCGGATGCTGAGGTATCGCCTTCGTGGTATGTCAGGGACAGGCTGCGGAACTACTCCGGTAGGTACGTGGTGGTAATGGTGGATCTTCGGGTGCACTGGTCTTTGGTTGGACCCGTGTTTTTGACGAGAAGGAAGACTCTTGCCGTTAGGAACGAGATCCACATGGGGGCTTGGAAGGCGGCGTATATGTACGATGATTACACGATAGTGTACCACCGGGCATGGGACTACGGTGACTTCACCCCCGTTAGGGGAGAGCACAAGCGATCACGGGAAGAGATCAGGCTGAATGTGACTGCCACGTTCTGCTTGAGGTGCGCAGAATTGATGCCGAATGGGATGCACTTGTGTCCCGGGTGCGCGCTCCCGGTCTTTTACCCGAACTTTATCCCCAACGCGGAGGAAAAGGACTTCGAAACGTGCCACATCGTGCCGGAGTGGGTGAGGACCATGGGGCAGTTCAAGCCCAGGAGGATTCCCTCCGAAGTGGTCGGAGTCATCAAGAGGAATTTGATTTCCTATTCGATGGCATCCGATCTGAGGATGACGGTGCAGAGCGGCATCAGACTTCCCCCTTATCTTGGTGAAGACAAGGGAGGTGTCGATGCGGCGTGGGATGAGCTGGCGAAGGTGCTCTTCCAATTCTCCTATGTGTCCGGGATTTCGGCCTCGGATGCGTTCGTGGAGAAGTGGGTGGCGAAGCACCTGATCAAGACCAACCAAGTCGATAGATTTGAGTCGGTCACGGAGTACTTCCGGGCCAACCCAAGACACGCTGCTCAGTGGGGTAGGCGTATGACGACTTCCGTTAGGAAGTTCGCTCGTCATGATATTCCGATGGCATACGTGATTGGTTCCGCGGCTGGTCATCTGACCCCATTGTACCCGACCCATCGAAAGGACGTGGACATCCTGGAGAGTCATGCGTTGATTCGCAGCTCAGGAAGTACATGGTATCGGAGACAGGGTACGATGAGAAGAAGAGGTTGAAGGAGGCGATAGCCAAGGTGCAGAAGGCGATCAGCGCCGGACAGTCGGAGCCTCCCGCACCCTTCCGTGACCCGTTCGTCTACGTTAGTGACGAAAGGGTGAGGACGGTTCTTGACGGTCGTCAACCCGAACCATTGAACGTGGACATCGAGGGACTCCAATCGGTGCATCATGCTGCGCCGGGTCCTGGTCCCAAGCAGGAGCCGGTCCCCAAGGGCGGAAAAGGAAAAGGGAAGAAGGGGGAAAAGGGCGGTAAGGGCGGTAGTCCTTCCGGCCCGCCACCAAAATCAGGTGAAGTGCCGGGTAAAGGATCCGGTAAGGGCGGTAGCCCATCCGTCCCAAAGGCGAAGGATGACGCTGGACCTGCTCCGATGGAGGTTGATGCAGCAGCAGCTCAGCCGAAGAAGTCTTGGGCCGAGATGGTGGTTGAAGGGGCCAGGCCGAGTGCCAAGGCTAAAGTGACCCCGGTTCCTAAGGCAGAGCCGAAAGGGAAGGCTGCTTCGGCATCTGAGGCGAAGAGTGCTCCGGCTCCAAAAGCTGTGGCTAAGGAGACGAAGCAGGCCGAACCGAAGGTTGAGGTCAAGAAGGAGAAGACAGGCGGAGGTGACGCTCCCGGCGGTAGCCGCGGGTCGGCCGAAGGGCAGAAGAGAGAAAGGAAGTCCCGTTGGGATCCCGACGAGGCTGCGAAGGAGTCGACAAAGCGGGAGGCATCCACGAGGCCTGGCGATGTCGACAGCAGACCAGGTGCGGCAGCGAGAGAAGCTAGCGGGGATGATCTTCACTCCGCGCTTGGCAGATCTTCGGCAAAGGATGCGGTAGCGCCTTTGACTGCCTCCAAGGCGATGGCAAAGAAGCCTGAAGGCGGGGAGATCCGGCTGCAGTCTGCTGAGCGGGATGCGGCGAGCCCGGTGGAGGGTCACTTCCTGGTGCTGCCTGAGAGTTCGGTGGTGGACGCTTTCTTGACGATCTCCACCAACAGAGTGCTGAACAAGCAGGTTAGGGATTTCATCAGAAATGGTGAGGACGCGTCGGCACTGGAAGCTCTCAACCAGATTGTGACGAACTCTCAATCTGGGAGGAGGCGTAGGGAGTCGGATGTTTCCCGTACTCCTTCTCGGAGGTCCGTTAGGACCGTGGACACCAGGGATTCCAGAGAGTCGAGGAGGCGCAGATATCGTCCGCGGCGCGAGGATGATCGCGACAGGAGGAGGGACGATGCTCGTGATCGTCGTGATGATGATTCACTCGATCGGGAGCGGGATCGAAGGCGAGATGATCGCAGGAGATCCGAAAGGGATCGTGATAGGGACCGTGCGCGGGGCGGACGTGACCGGAGGAGACGTGACGATAGCCGGTAGGCTGAGTCACGAGGATTGCGGCCGATAGGCTTGCGTCCGTTCTCCAATGGTCGGCGCGGTGCGGAGGTGGTGATGTTCCTCCCGGACCGCTGAGGCGCGGAGGTCATGTCTCTCCCGTACCGCTGCTGAGCTGCTGGACGTGCTCATCCGGAAGCAGTATGAGTGAGAGGGAAAGCAAACTGATGGGGGGTTACTCCCGGGTTTGCGGAATTCAGGCATTTTTCAGGTACGCATGGTCAGGAGTACCTCTTGCCGTTAGGCGAGGGTACTAATGGACATACGTTATCTTTTATTTCATGGCTTCTGATAAGAATTAAACTTCTTGCATTGTTGATGCAAACAGTTGTGACCTATGTCGTCATGTGGACTTTTCCACAAGGTTTGTTGGACAGCGTTACCCCGATTAATTCGGGGTGGTGGCGGGAATTTAATGCCCGGGATGTCGCGCAACTGCCTTTGTGGGTTTGCTCCACCGCTGACGGCGGTAGTGTCCAGCTGTTTGCGGACGTATGCGAGCAGTTAAATCCTATCAGTAAATGGCACGCTCCACCCGTCATATGACGGGCTCCTCGTGAGGGGGGTGTGATTAGCCATGGTTTATATCATCATCAGGGATGTCGCGTTAGTGACCGACCTGTGGTGTTTTGGCTCAAGATTTTGGGTTCCGTCGCGCCTCGAATGGGCGTCGCCGAACCCCTGCGTCGACCGACGGCATCTCGGGGGAGAAAGAGACCTCGGGCCGCCGCCAGGTTGGTAGGGACCAGTCGTGCGGCCTGTTGTCGACCAAGGTTGCGGGTTAACCCTTTTCTTGTTTGGTTTGTTTTCCTTTGGTTGTTGTTCTCTGGTGTGTGGGAAACCCTGATCTTTGGGACCGGGGATTGGTTTGCTTTTGGGGAACCTTTCTTTTGTGGCTTGTTTACCCCAACTTACCCATTGCCTGGGCACAGGCTCGTGCCCGAATCACATATATACATACACAGTATATTATTTATATACACTATATATATATATACACTAGATATATACAGATATATTCACATACATATGCAAGCCATACAAGTCTCATCAAGGGCCTTTCTTCGGCTTTTCCAGGGCAAGGCCTTCCACTCCTTCAAGAAGGTGTTGAGGGAGCTGCAGCAGGAGGACAGCTTGTACAAGGACGTCCAGCTGATCAGCGCCTTGCACCCATGGCCAACCCCAAGCCGTGCTCTACCGGTTCCCTTTTCGTTGACATATCAGGTCTTTTATAGGTCTCACGGGATGGGCCATTTTGGCTCACAAAGTAAAGTAGAGTGTGGTTCCCTTTTGGTTCCCTTTAAACTAGTGCAAGAGGTAGCCTCTTTCCAAGGGAAGTGCACCCATTTGCTTCATGTGGACGCGTGAATGGATGGAGGTTTATCGTCAGGATTCCTTTTCAGGACACCACGACCTTGGCCAGGGTCTTCGACCATGGCGGATGGGGGCTGCTTCCTGCGAGAGATTTGCCAACGTTATGGACGTGCACAGACCCCTGTAAGACTACTTTGCTCTTGGAAAGGTCCGTTTTGCACTTCCATGTTAGGTGGGAGGGTACCCCAAATCCTCAAATCCAGTGCTTCACGGAGCCCTGCGAAGCTGGCCCTAGCTTGAAAGCAAAGCCCGTGGAACGAAACCCGCTCCATTTGACAACTTTAATTTGGACCCCTCCCTCCCCCCACAAAAAGAAGCATGGTTCGCATTTTGGAAGCATAGGTGTTCCTTTTGTGGTTGTTTTGGCAGAAAACAGATGGCCCTGGTTGAGCTGGTTGTCTCATAATGTGCCACAGCCATCCATTTTGCCAAAAGGGTTGGAAGGGCCTATATGCCATCCTTGCGGTTTCCTTCTTGTTCCTGAGAGTGTTGTGCCAACCCTCCCATTCAAGCACCCAATTGCTCAACCTTGCTTCTCTTTAAAGAAGGCCAGGGGCTGGTCTTGCTTTGCACCAAGGTTGCAACCATTTTTTGGTCAAAATCCAATTCCAGTGGACAACCCACATTCCCTCCTGGTTTTATGACTCTCTTGCCCACAGCGAATCGACCTTTAACCTTTTGGTTTGTTGATTTGGCATTTTAGGAAAGGTTCCAAAAGGTGATGACCTTTTATTCTGGCTCCTTTGGACAGCTGAGCTGGTGAGCGCCCCCAATTTTGACATCTCGGGATACTTATTTGGACTCCCCCCCCAAATGTTGCCTCTCCCCCCCCCTGCCCCTCCCCGCCCCTCCGCCCTCCCCGCCCCTCCGCCCTCCCCGCCCCTCCACCCTCCCCCTCCCCCCCCCCTTTCCCACCACAAACCACAAGGTCAGCCAAAAGCTGGCCAGGCCATGTAAGCCAAACAGGCCAAATAGGAAACTATGCCATGCCTTGTGTCAAAAAGACAAAGGGCGCTCCAAGCTTTCGACTTCGAGGCTTCCACTCCACCTCGAAGGGCATCCTCGGGGAGTGCGGCCAGCGGGGCGGCTTCATGGAGTATGTGGGCCGGGGCCCAAGAACGACCAAAGGGCGGGTGGGGTGGGGTGGGGTGGGGTGGAGTGATGTGGATGTGGATGTGGATGTGGATGTGGATGTGGATGTGGATGTGGATGTGGATGTGGATGTGGATGTGGATGTGGATGTGGATGTGGATGTGGAGTGGAGTGGAGTGGGGTGGGCTGGAGGGACATGTTTGCTCCGTTCAAAAGACCGGATTTCCACATGGTCAAAGGTCAAAGCCTGATCTCCATAGGTTCTGAATGTCGGTGGATGAAGTGAGGTAAAAGGTCAAAATTTCCAGGATGGTCTATTTGGCAAGGACAAATGTGGGTACTCTCGGAATTTAATGCCAGAGTCTCGGTCTATCGAGTTGGGGATAGTTTTTGGTCACGTTCAAGTTGTCAAGAGGTCCCCTCTGGAGTTTCCTCTTCTGGTTTTGTGAGTTCTGGGTTCTGTTGAAGGGGAGCAACTGACAACTTTCTGTCATTCTTTAAGTCCATGGTGACTTACTTGAGTGGTCTGGTGCAACGCCCCGGGTGCAACCCAAGTCCAAGCGTTTCAGCCCCCCCCCCCCCCGCCGGGCGCGAGGCTTTTCGGAGGCGGTGCTGACGGAGTTCACCAAGATGGCGGCCACCTCGCTCTCCTCCAACACCCTGGGTCAGGCGGGGCGGAAGCCCAACGCGCCGCACGAAAGCCCGGCGGCCCCCCTGAGCAACTGACCACGTCGGTGCCTGGAAAAATCAAAGGGTCTTAAACAGGCATGGGGAAAGAAAGGGTTTTAAACGGGCGTGCGTGCATGCAATGCATGCATACGATTCCAACATACACACATGTTAGATGTTTGCATAGGCCCCCTTGTTTTGCAACTCTGCCGAAGGCCAGGAAGCCTCGCAATTCGCGCTGTCGACCTGGGATCTGGCTGCATGAAACAAAGCGCTTCTGAAGACAAATCTTTAGCTACGCTGCGAGGAGACTCTTGAAGATGATTGCCAATGCAGTCAGAATTCGGGCCACATGTCGCTTGGGTGCGCCAGCACCTTGCACAGTTTCTTGGCATGCCAGAACACAGCATGTGAGCCGACCAAGGCAATCATCCCTATTTTTTAGGGGCCAGCCCAAGTAGCGGCTAAGTGGGAAAGTCGAGACTCCCCATTCTTTTTGCTCCCTCCCGGAGTTCTCTTCATTTTATAAAGCCCTTTTGGGAAGACCGCACTTTTAGGGGAAAACCACCCGTGACTCGTTGGCAACCAGAAGTGAGACTGGGTCAACGGGCCTTCACACGCCACAGCTGCCATGCCCAGATTTTCGTGGGGCTCATGGTGAAGCCGCCCCAGCCGGGCCGGGCTGCCCATTGAGACCATGTGCCATCGGGGGTTCGTCAGCTCCCTGGCCCCCGGTTTTGACCAGGGGTAACTTTTCCCATATGGGTGTGGCTCAAATTTAACCAGGAGGGGTTACGCAGGTTTTGGTCCATGTTTCCACTTACCAGGGTTCCATTGTGGTACTGGTTTTTTGAGCCACAGCCATATGACCTTTTTTGGTGGTTTCTCCCAATGGCCATCCCATGCAAAGGACCTTTTGATAAACCCCCAAGGCTTCAAGCATCAGATTGTCATATGTCGGATCAATGTTGATTAGATGGTCACTTTGGGGCAACACTTATTTGATAGCCCGGTTTATTCCTACCTTGACTTGTTTTTTGGGAAGGCCAATTCATTTTCACCGGACCATGCTGATCAGAAGGGTTCGGGCCTGCAAAATGAATGAACCTGCCAGCTCCTCCATGAGTGGATGTTGCATATTTCATCAAATCTTTTTTTTGTCACCATCTATGTTTCACCTTCTCTGAGTCTGGTTGCCCAAGTGAATCTAGATTTGCGCCGTCAAGTGGACGATCAGCGAGGGCCTGGGGCAAGTTCGCTGCATTTTGCCATCGGACCTTTCAACCTTTGACGAGTGCAGCTTGTGAGCAGGTAAAGATCCAGCTGAAGGCAGCATGTTGGCTATGTAGCTTGGCGTGACTGTTCCACTGCACGGGCGTAAACATCTTTGAGTTTTTCTCAAGTTTTATTGTCGTGTTTAGAGCTAGTAGCGTGCAAAGAGATGTAGCACATCGGATCGCATGAGGCACATGCAACTGTGAGTGCCGAGTCAGAACATGCATGAGTTTATATTACTCTGCCGACGAGTTGCCACTTGGCCCAAGATAGTGCCTGCTTGCAGATCAGAAAATGTATGTGACGCATTTGTTTCACCTTTTGGTGGGTGATAGCACCTCAGAAGGCGTGAGTCAAGAGATGAGTGAGAACAAACATATAGCGAAACACAAGAAACACAAAAGCAGAAAACACCACACAGTCAAACACCAATTAACAACAAGCAAACCCAAAATATATCACAACAACAGAAAAGACCAGACCACAAATACGCACGACGGTCAAAGCTAGATTTTGTTCGGATACTTTCGGGGGGCTAGTGCACTAAAAGCTGCACACCATGCTTGCCATTTGCAGGCGAACCGTCATAGCAGCGCCCAGCAGATCTAGTTCTTTGGCCGAGCCCTTTTTCTTACTTCATAAGTCCAACCTTTTAACCGTTTTTCAGAATGGGAAGACAATCCCCCCCCCCGGCCAAACAAACCGACTTTTGAATCTATCCTTTTTTTCTTTGGAGAAAAGACACCTTGAGATGTGAGGCGATCCCTCCTACGAGCTGTACCAGAAGGAGACCTCCACAATCTTCGAGGCTCTCAAGAGGCGCGCAAGCCGCGCTTTCTGGAGTGGGAGAGACGAGGGCACCCGACCACCCGTCTCACAGGTGAAAAAGACCACCCGCTCATCCAGCAACCGTGGGAGGGATACCCGTGTTTTTTTCTCCTTTCTTTTTGTGGGCAGGGGGGCGAGGGTCTTTTTTTGTTTCTTAATTATTATTAGACCACCTCCTCCTATCAGTCCTTACACCAGGGCGAAAATGGATGGCACGGCTAAACCAACATGATGGAATTGTGCTTTGTGCTTTCACAAAACTGCAGTCGGGCTTGTGGTTTTCCAAGAAGCACCTCTGATGCTTTGGTTTGGGAAGGGGAGGGAGGTTCTTCTCGGAGCGGTGGACGGAGCGAGGTGTGAGCGGGTGCACGGGATCCGGATCGCTGACATGAGTTTCCCCCGTTGAACATGTGCACAGCCGGGTTGCTTTCTTCAGCTGAGCTTGTTTGGAGTTGCTACCCTTTCCAGGCCTGGAAGGGACCGCGAGGTAACCGCTTTTGCGGTTCAAGTGGCCCCCCAATTTTGACACATGCCTATTTGGCCTTGTTTGGCCCTTCAAGGCTCAATCTCCAACTGTTGGGGCGCTTTTGCAGGAGATTGCTTGTTTACTAAAAACCTTCATGTCGCATTCCTGTTGGCCGCATTGATGAATCCAAAAGGGGTCTTTGATTTTCTCAACCGCTTATCAGGGTTGAATACTGACTAAAACATTCTGCAACTCAAAGTTTATTCGTACAAAGACGCATTCAACCATGATCCGTAGCTGGACGAAAATTAAAGCTTCCCCCCCCCCCCGGGGGAAATCATGGTAGTGCGCTGCTATTTGCGATGTTTGAGGAGCGACACAAGGTCGTGCGGCTAACCATGCTTCGTTGCTTTGGATTGGCCGGCAGCGAGGCAATTTGTTCACTTGAGGGAGCAAAGCGGGGACACCACACACGAGCTTCAAACGCTTTTGACCAATTTTGGACCAGGTAGCGCCCCCCAGGTTTTTACGTGGAAGCTTAGAAGGCTTGGTTCCGTTTACAGAGACCTTCTGGGAGCTTCCTTTTTTCGCCTGGGGGAGTGTAGCGCGTGAAAAGGGGGCAATGCTGTTTAATCCCCCGTTTGGAACCAGCGGGGTCAGCCAGCCCCGTAAACCTTCCCTCCCAAAACGATTCCTCGTCTGAACTAAAAGGGGCGGAGGTGTTTGGGGGCACTTTCAAAGGGCATCCCTCAACGAGGGCAACACGCGAGTCGGGAGGCGCGCGCTGCACCTCACAGAGGCTTTGAACAAAGTGCCGGGCATCAGCTGCCAAGCCATCGAAGGAGAAGGGGGGGCTGTCGCAAATGCGGATCTAATACTTCGCGACACACTTTGTACACTTTGCACAAAAAATGGGGATCTACACTTCAATTCGCAAAATGGGGTTGCCTTTGAGTTGTTGCTGTGAAATGACCAGCCAAAGAGGGGAGACGTTCCCACAATCGAGCGCATAAACGACTTGGGCAATTCCTTTTCAGAGACTCGCGTTCCTTCTGTGCGGCGCTCGAGTTGGGGGAGGGAGCTTTCAGGATCCCATGAAAGCAAACCGCCTGGCAAGAACGGCGTCCGGCGTCCCTTGGGCAGAGCGGTAAAGAAAACCTTTGCTCGGGGATCCAATCATGGCGCAGCGCTTAGATCGCCAGAATGCCACAATGGAGGAGAAAAAAAACATTGGGGATCCATCTTCTTCTTTTTTTTGCAGATGTTCTAACCTCTCTACTGGAGGACCAATTCGTTCTTTACTCGAAAATCCAATTCGTTCGTTCTTTCTTTTTTTTTTGCGGATTTTCTAGCCGCCAGGAGCCATGTACGCCTTTCCTTCCGTGCAGCTGCCCAAGAAGGCCATCGAGGCATTCGGCCTCACTGGGCGCGTCGCTTCTGAGCCGCGGGTTTTGCTGGGTGCTTTGAATTGGAACCAGGAACCCACCCGGTTGAGGCCGTTGTTTTTTTTTTTTATTTATTATGAGACAAAGGAAGGTCAACGGTTGGAAAACTGCTGGCGGGACAGAAGTCCACGTGCCCAATTTGAATCCAAACCCATGAAGGCCCTCAGAGGGCGTGTGAAGTTGAAAGCGTGCAACACGGGACCATCTTGGCAAAAGTCAGGTGGTGCGGGGTGCACCACGCGACTAGAGTATTCAGTCCTTTCACTCTAAGTGTCCTACGCATTCCAGAACGAGTTCCCTTCAGCGAAGCCCAGGTCGGAATCTCCAAGCCAAATCTTTGGCCCAACCCAAGGCTCGTTGGCGATGGCACAAGGCAGCGCCTCTCCATGCCGGAGCATCAAGACATGTTTGGGCGGAGAACATGGGCTGGCCTGGTGGGTTTGAACCCAAGTGGCCAGAACTCATCCCGCAAGAGCTTCGCCTCGGAAGACGGTCTGGTGGTGTCCCTCTCTTTTTTGGGGCTGGTAACCACCTGCTGTACAAGGATTTGTGTCAGCTGGCATTTGGGTGTTTTGTTTGACAGGCCCAACGGTATCCTTTAATATTTAAGGAGACCATGCTTGCTGGAAGACCCTAACTCAGAATAGAATGGCGTTGTAGCGCGCTTTAAAACTAAACTAAATAAACTCATGATCGGAATTTCCCGCCGCCAAGCCGGGCTTAGGGAAAGCCAACTTGGAGATGGTTGAAAAACAGCAGTGGTTTCCACCTAGGTCGGCCCAACCCCAACACTTCCCCAGAATTAGTTCCTTTTTCTTTTTTGTTTTTTTCATCTTTTTTGGGGTCCCCTTTGTTTTCCACTCACCAGGCAAAAAAGAGGATTTTGGGCTGGGATCCTAATGACGTGGGCTTCGACGCGGGATTCGACGTGAGGAGGCGGAGAAGGAGAACACGGAGCCGGATGAGATGTGGCGCCCGGCCCAGACGTGGGTTGGGGGGATATGGGGGGGGGGGGAGGGTGCCTTGTTTTGAGGGTACCTCGTTTTTATATATACATTTATGAAGGGAAACCGAAACCCAGTCAGTTTTTGGAGACCAACTCATAGCGTGTCTCTTCTAAGGGGAGTTCCGGTTTTCCTTTTGGTTGCCCTTAAAAGCAATAAAACATGGGGATACCGGGCATACCCCTAAAAAAAGGACGAGCCGCTCGTATATCACCTTGGGATACCGTCAAATGGCCGGCCTGTTTCAGAGGTGCCTTCAGCTCCTGGAGGAGACCGGCATCGTGACGGTGCCAGGCCAAGTTTCGGTCGACGGTCGATTCGAGCCCATTGAAGCCTAGGCTTTTGCCGGCCGCGAAATTGGATTCTATCGACTTGGTTGTTTGGTTCTGGTGATGCTTAAAACGAGCATGGCAAGCTTTAGGTTGGGCAACCGGCCCCAAGAACCACAGTCTGCGCCACTGCCCAAGTACTGCCCAGCAGCTCTTAAATAACTGAAGCGGTAAGCAGTGTCTTGCGCGATGATGAACTACGCGACACGTCAAATCTTCAATAGCTGGATGATCGGATGGGCAGTGGCACAAGATATCTCACCAATTATAGCAAAGGGTGCGTCTTTCTTTCCAGGGCTTCCTTTTCGGGTTGTTAAAGGGAATCCACATGGACACCAAATAAACAGGCTGAACCGTTGGGATGGGTATGTCAGATCGTTTGGTGTTGAAGCTCGCCTCAAGCCCAAGGACCTTTCCGCCTTTGATCCCAAGCTTAGACCTGCTGGAGTTTCCGGGACTTGGCATGCTGAACGCATTTTTGTTTTTGGGACTTACCACCGTGGGAAGTGGGTGAGCGACTTAGCCAAGTCCGCTTAGCTAAGTCCCAGTCCATCTCAGCACCCCTTTCTCCCCGGAAGGGGTCCGAAAACATATCTCACACCAAGGAATCACAGCTTTGGGAAGAGGAGTGTCCAACAGTTTGCCAAGGCAACCTTTCGCCACTTCCGCGTTCCTTCTGTTTCTTTCTTTCTTTCTTCTTTTTTTTTTTTTTGGGGGGGGGGGTGGCCTGTTTCCCTTGGAGCCATCATTATTTTAGCTGGTCCAATTCTTTTTCGCCATACCTCGCACGGCACGTCATGTTTCGTGACCGGCGGCGGAGGCAGCGGCTTCGAGCAGAGGGAGGGCACCTACCACTTCCGGACCACCATCCTGCCGCCCGACGAGCTGCTCGAGGAGGCCAGCCGTAACGGAAGTCGGGGGGCGTGGTTCATGCCGGGGCCCGCCTGCGGCTGAACGGGCGGGTGGGGAGGGGGTCGTGTTTTTTTCTTGACTTGGCGTTCTCCGTTTTTTTTTTTTGCCCTTTTTTTGGTGGTTGCTCTTTTTGGTGTCTCTTTGTTTTGGGGTTTGCTTCTGTTGCGGTACCTGAATGACATGTCCTAAATCCTCGCGAACACATCTTGTGGGCTTGTGGCAACTGCCCTCCCAGAGCCATGGCCAACGGGGAAGTTCTTGCGGTTGCCCGGCATTGCGTGGTCCCATTTTTGGGCCGAACAGGCCG
>CAUJNA010002571.1:0-29394 GCA_963377175.1 Effrenium voratum
GTTCAGCGGCAAGTCCGCGAGTGCGCAAGACGTTCGTGTCGTCATTGAAGAGTTCGATACAGTGGAGGACAAAATCCTCCACTGCCAATTCCCGGCCGCACCACCTGCCCGGCATAGAAGCCTCCAGCCTGCCTGCACACCGAGGTCGGAATTCCGACTTCGCTCTCCCACCGAGGTCGGTATTCCGACTTCGCTTTTTTGCCCAAAAAACCCATCACCGGGCCAGCGCCGAAGGTCCGTCAGCGAGGCTGTCCTCGCAGCATCGCTGACGGAGTGTTTTTTCACCACTCACCCGCCCAGCCGTCAATCCTGCTGTGGCAACAGGATTGCTCCACCCAATCCTGCTGTGGCAACAGGATTGCCCCTTCAATCCTGCTGTGGCAACAGGATTGCTCTCCTGCCCGGCATCGGAGCCCGGCCGCGCCTGCCCGGCATAGAAGCCTCCTGCCGAGCCCACGCCAAGGTCGAGATTCTTCCCAGCAAAAAAAATGTCGAGGTTGTCGTCTAAGCCGACAACTGTGAAAAAAATTTTCCAGTGGTCCTGTGGGGGGACAACTGCCTTCGGCGAACCTGCCCGGCAGAGCCGCGCCAGCCCGCCGACAGGGAGGGCACGCAGCTTCTCATCAACTACGAAGCAGTGTCCGGTTTTGCCGGCCACTGGCTCCATCGTGCGCAGGTCTCGCTTTTGACCGGCGAAATCGGTCAAATCAAATTGAGTCACATCCGAAAAAAAAACCCTGGTGCGGGCCCTCTCTACAGAGAGAGGTCTTGGTGAACTTTGCTGAAGGAGCTCAAACGGTGAGCTCCTTCAAATTCGCAGGTCGGGTGTTGCGCTGCGGAAACTTGCGCCGAAGAGGGGTTGGTACCAACAAGCGTGAGGGAGGTGTGTCAAAAACAAACACACTACCCCGAATCACATTTCCGAACGGCCGGAATGCCACGAAGGACCTGTGAGGGCGCGCTAAAGTACAACACCCCTGCGTTATAGACCTACTCCTAAGAAAACATGTTTGAAGGACCTGTTACAGGCAACATCCCGGAGGTCCTGGACAACGGAGAGGTGACTGACGGCACGCACGTCACCGCAGGGCAGCTGGCCCTGGCTCTCACGCCGTACGCTCAAGTAACGGACCTGGCGGTGAACACGGCAGCCTCCGGCAACAACGCAGCGGCCATCCAGTCCCTGGACGACAGAGTCACCGCAGAGCTGGCCTCAAAGCTGGACAGCAGCGCGCTGGCGCCGGCAATTGCGCCCCTAGCAACGGCGGCGGCCCTGGCCACCACGGACGGACAGGTGGCCGCGCACGGAAGCAGCATCGCAGCGCTGCAGAGCTCGCTGACCACGGGTCTCTCCAACAAGGCAGACCAGTCGGCCTTCGACGTGCTGGAGGGCGTGGTGGCCACGAAAAGCTGTCCAACTACAGCACCACGGCGGCCATGAACGGCTCCATCGCCTCGGCCAACAACGCCACGCTGGCCACGGTGGCCGCCAACTACGGCCTCAAGACGGTGGTGGACCAGCACTCCCTAGACATAGCGGCGAGGATCACGCCGCTGGAGGTAGACACCAAGGGGGCCAACGCTCTCCTGGGGGCCGTCACCGCCGCGGCGCTGGCCTCCGAGCTCGCGAGCAGAGACGCCACCATCTCGGGGCTGCAGGCCTCCAAGGCGGACGCCAGCGCGCTGACCGCGTACGCCCTGCAGTCGGCCGTCGACACTTCCTCCGAGGTGGACTCTAAGATAGCGGCCGCTCTCCTGGGCGCCGACACCACGGCAGCCCTGGACGCCGCCCTCCTCGGCAAGGCAGACGCCAGCGCGCTGGCCGCCCTGCTCTCCACGGTGGACGGACTGGACACGCCACTGGAGGTAGACACCAAAATAGCAAATGCGCTGCTGGGCCTTGCCACCGAGGCCTTCGTCGCAGCGCAGCTTGCTAGCCGGGACGCCAGCATCACGGCGCTCCAGGCCTCCAAGGCCGACGCGACGCTGCTGGCCTCGTACGCCACGAACGCCGCGCTCTCCGCCAGCGAGACCGCGCTCCAGAGCGCCCTCGACGCAATCCTCGCGGAGCTTGCCGCCCTGCAGCTTTCCGGCGGCGGAGTTGTTAACGCGCCGGCCTGGGCGGGCTTCGCAACTTGGGAGCTCCTTCGCGGAAGCAACGTCGTTCGCAACCTGCATTTCGTGGCTCCTCTCTCTGCTGCGCTGGCCAACGGCGACGACACGCTGAGCATCATGGCAGACTGCTACTCCGTCGCAGCGGCGGACGCGGCCCTCGCGGCTGCGCTGCTGGCCTACTACACCTCCTCACAAGTGGACACTCTGTTGGGAGACTACCGAACCGGAACGGCGCAGGACGCGGAGACGACCGGGGCCATCACAGCCGCGCTGCTGGCCTACTACACCTCCTCACAAGTGGACGCCCTGTTGGGAGATTACCGCACGGCTAGCGCGCAGGACACGCAGACGCAGGCCGCCATCGCGGGCGCGCTGCTGGCCTACCGGACGGGCCCGGACCAGGACGTCTTCACGACCAACCAAATCACCTCGGCGCTGGTGGCGTACCGTTCAGCCGCAGACCAGGACACGGCAACGGCCTCGAGCATCGCCGCCGCCCTGCTCAGCCACTACACCATCGCGCAAGTAGACGGCCTCCTCGCCGGCAAGCTCGGAGTCACGGAGGCAGCCTCGGCGCTGCAGATAGCAGTGCGCTTTCCGGACGACGGAGGGGCCGACGAGGTGGTGGCCGCCATAGGAGAGCAGATCCTGGGCCCCACGGACGTCTCGCTGTCAAACTGGACGGTTCGCCCCAGCAGCGGCTGCAGCGTGGTCCTGGCCACGCACACCGCGGGAGTTAGCGTGGACGGCTACACCCTGACCCTGGCGGCGAACCCGTGGAACATCGTGCGCACCTACAACTTGACGCCCGGCAGAGAGCTGCTCTTCGCCTGCCGCTACCGGCTCGGCACGGCCTCCAACTTCGTGGTGTACATGTCCGAGGCAGACAACGTCTACGACCCATTGTACGGCAGCGTCGCGGGCGACCAGGGCGCCTGGAGCACGGCCAAGATGTACTTCACAGTGCCGCCCAACGGAGTGGCGAAGCTGCACTTCGGGGCGCACTTCCAGGCGCCGGGCCTGCCCAACCAAACGGCTGGAACGGTGGACGTCTACGGCCTCCAGATCCTGGACGCAACCCTGGAGGCCGGCAACACAGCGGAGGAGGACACGGCGGCCTCGGCGCTGCTGCTGAAGCACGAGTTCCTCGACGGAGGGGCGGACGACGTCACGCTGGCCACCCTGGGCGAGGTGCTGCTGGAACCCACACTCACCACGCTAGGAAATTTCCTGGTGCGCTCCAACAGCCAGAGTTTCGTGGCCTCGGCCAGCTTCACGGTGGGAGGCTTCCAGCTGGAGGGCTACGCCATGACCCTGAGCGCCTTCGCCTGGAACATCGTGCGCACCTACACGCTGACGCCGGGGAGACGCTACTCCTTCGGCTGCCGGTACCGGTTGGGCACGGCCTCCAACTTGGTGATGTACGTCAGCGCGGCCGACAACGACTACGTGGGCGTCACCGGCACCTTCCTCGGCACGCCCGCGCAGGGAGTGTGGAGCACGGCGCGCCCGGACTTCTCGGTGCCGCCGGGCGGAATCGCGAAGCTGCACTTCGGAGCCTTCGGCGGCTCCATCCCCGGGCTGGTGCAGCAGTCGGCGGGCACGCTGGACCTGTACAGCATGCAGATCAGGGCCAGCGCCTTCGAGGGAGAGTCTGTCTCAGTCACGGACCTGCTGGCGGACTCGCTGGCCCTCACGGGCTCGGCCACGCTGGACGGGCTCACCGCGCAGGGCAACGTGGGCTGCGACCAGCTGCTGTGCAACGACGTGAACTGCACCGACGTGTTCACGACGGGCGTGGACGCCTCGGGCGCCATTTCCTGCGCTGCGCTCACAGCCACCGGCGCCGTCGCCGGGGCCGCGCTGTCGTCCACGGGGGCCGTGTCAGCCAGCTCGCTGAGCATCAGCGGCGCAGCCAGCGTGGGCCTGCTGAGCTCCGCCACGGGAATCACGGGCAGCACACTCACCATCAACAACACGGCCAACGCCGGGAACTTCACCACGGTGGGCGACGTGTCCACGGCCACGCTGACGGCCTCGGGCGCAGCAACCGCGGCGAGCTTCGCAGCCACCGGCGCGCTCACGGGCGCCACGCTGACGATCACCGGGGCGGCGTCCGCGGGTCCGCTGGACTGCGAGAGCCTGGACTGCACCTTCACGGCCACGAGCGGCGGAGTGTCGACGGGCAGCGTGGTGTGCGGCGACGTGACGAGCTCGGGCACGGTCTCCGCGCCGCAGCTCTTCGCCTCCAACACTCTCACCGTGACCAACACCTCCGACTTCTCGGACGATCTCTTCCTGACGAAGAACTGGGCGGGCTGGAGCAAGCTGCAGGTGTCCAACACCAGCGCGGCCCCCGACAGCGGCCCGGAGCTGCGGCTGCTGGGCAACCAGAGCGCCAGGGTCTTCCTGGAGCGGGACGGCGGGGCGCACCAGTGCGAGCTCATCATGATCAACGACGAGGCGCTGGTGCAGACCAAGAGCCTCGCCACGCAGCTGTCCCTGACCACGAACCAGAGGAACCCCGGCTGCCTCGTGATCGCGGGCAACACGGGCAACGTGGTCTGCAACACGAGCTTCTCGAATTTGTCGGACAGCCGGGTGAAGACGGAGATGGCCGAGGCCGACGTGGCGGAGCTCCAGCAGCTCTTTGACTCCGTGGAGGCCTAGCAGTACAAGCGCCCGGACATGAACGAGGACCTGAGGCTGGGCTTCGCCTCGGACGACTTCGCAGGAACAAAGTGGAAGAATTTGACGGGCACCGCCCGGTGGAGCGACGGCACGGAGATGGTCACTCTCGACTACTCTCACCTCACCAGCGTGCTCTGGGGGGTGTGCAAGGGCTTCCAGGCCCGGCTGGACGAGGTGGAAGCCTGGCAGGCCCAGCGGGGGCCGAAGAACGAGTAGTCTTCAGGCCTCCTCGCATCCGCGGAACCTTGAATAGCCCCTTTTTGGGGCAACAAGTAGGTGTCTTCAGGCCTCCCTGCATCCAGGGAACCTTGAACAAGCTCCTTTTTGGGTTATAAATGGAGGCGCTGAGGACCCGCGGAAGCTGTACCGACTTGCGAGGCAGCGCGACCTCGACGTGACGCAGGCCATGGCCTTCGAGGCGCTGAAGGCCGACGTGGGCCGGCAGGTGCAGGCGCCCCGGCCGCGCGCGCTGGGCAAGTCGGCCGCCGAGGGGCCGAACGACCGGCTGCAGGCCGACCTCATCGACTTCAGCCAGAACACGCGGGGGAAAACGAAGTACGGCCTGGTGGTGATGGACGTCTTCACCCGGGAGGCCGCCGTGGAACCTCTGCAGAACAAGAACGCCGAGACGGTGGGCCGCGCCACCAGGCGCGCCGCAACGGAGCTGACGGGGGACGACGGGAACTTCGTGGTCACGACGGACCTGGGCAACGAGTTCGCCACGCTGGACCGGGAGCTGCCCGAAAATGCCGTGCACCGCACGATGCGGCCCGAGGACCGCAACGCCATCGCCGTGGTGGACCGGGGCATCCAGACGCTGAAGAAGGACCTGGCCACGAGGGTGGCGCGCAAGGGCGGGCAGTGGAGCGACCACTTCGAGCGGGCGGCCGGGGCCTACAACGCGCGGCCCCACGAGACGGTGCACGGCGCGCCCGAGGACGTGGAGAAGCAGCCGGCCACGGAGTTCAGGGTCCTCCAGGACAACGCCGACAAGTTCCAGCACAACAAGAACCTCACCGAGCGGCGCGTGAAGGCGGTGGAGGACGCGGGCGCCTTCCGAGCGCCGACGAACGCGGCGAGGAGCTTCAACCCTCAGTACGGCGACGTGCCGCGGCTGGGGGCCGTGGACTCCATGACCGTCCGCAGCACGGAGGGCCGGGAGACCCTGCCTGAAGCTGGCGCTGCCGGCGCCGGCAGCGGCAACGCGGCGGGCCGGCTGACGAGACGCAGGCCGGCGGCTGTGAGGCAGCTGGACGACTTCCTGGCGCCTCCGAGGCCCAGGACCCTCGACTAGTTTGAATTTTTGAGGCACTCTTCAGGCCTCCTCGTTTCCGAGGAAGCTTGAAGCAAGCCCCTTTTGGCGCAAAAAAAAACTTTGATCACACTCAAGTTGGAATTGCCTGATCCTGATCGAGCGAAAAAACTGGCTTTTAGGCATTGCGCAGGCTGGGGGGAAATTCCCGGAGCCTGCTCAGCTCCTTTTTGGGGTGCTCGGGAAACCAACGGGTTGGGCGAACCAATCAAATGAGGGCTGGCATGGGCAAACCGTGCAAAAACCGTGCAAAAGCTATTCCTCCAGGCCCTACATAAATGTAGGCCCTGTAAGAATAGCATTTTTGTGGCGCAAAACCCGTGCAAAAGCTATTCCTCTAGTGCCTACATTGATGTAGGCACTGTAAGAATAGCATTTTTGTGGCGCAAAACCGTGCAAAACGAGCTATTACTCCAGGGTCTACATTGATGTAGGCCCTGGAGTAATGGCATTTCGTGGCACAAAACGGCGCAAATGTCCCTGGGTTTGGCTCCACTCTCCCCCGGGTCCTTGCTATATGTGCTATATGTGCTATATCTCACAAGGCAACCCACCGAACATCCACTCCCTTGCTATATGTGCTATATGTGCTATATCTCTGTACGCGCGAAATCTCGAACAATATGTGCAATATGCCCCTATATTAGGCACGATTAGTACATATAGCAAGGAGTCAGGGGAGTAGTGTAGGTTCAGTGGTTGCCTTGTGAGATATAGCACATATAGTACATATAGCAAGGAGCCGGGGGAGAGTGGAGGTTCAGTAATTTCCTTGTGAGATATAGCACATATAGCACATATAGCATGGACCCGGGGGGGAGTGGAGGTTCGGTGGGTTGCCTTGTGAGATATAGCACATATAGTACATATAGCATGGACCCGGGGGAGCGGGTTGGGGGTCAGCGCGCCCAACTGTGCGTCTTTGGGCAAGGCGTGCGGCAAGGGTGTGCGCCAGAGCGGCCGCGTGATCTGTATGCGTTCGGTCGGGCTTCTGCCTGGTCTGTGCCCTTAAAAGGCAGGCCCGGCTGTGTCGCGAATTACTGGCCGTTGTACAAGGCCCACAAACTCTCCGCCATGGAGATCGCCTTGTCGGACCCGAACTTTCGCCTCTCGCGCACAGAGTCCTTGACACACTGCGCCGTCACTTCCACGAGGATGCAGCGCTTCAGCACCGCGCGCGTGTCCGCGTCGAAGACCTTGTCAAGCGGGCGAGCGCGCCACTCAAACCCGTCGAGCATGAGGTCCGGAGGGCAAATCTTTGCCATGTCGTCCAAGCTGTGGTGTAGTTTCGCCAGGTCCTGCACCGTGATGATCCTGAACGTCTCCGCAGGCACCTTCACGTCGTTGTAGCGACATTTGATGGTGGCTGGCAAGTCGGGCGACAGACCGAGGAGATGCTTCAGCGTGTCCACTCCCCCGCCTTGGGCGCCGATGTTGCTGCTGCAGATCTGAAGCTCGTCCAGGAGCAAAGGCCTCTCGTCGCGCAGGAGGCTGCGCTCGACCGCGGATCGCAGCATGTCCGGGCTGGACACCATGACGAACTCGTCCAGACCCACGTCGCGTGCCACCATGGCTGCCAGGCAACTTGCCAGGGGAGTTTTCCCCTTGCCGCTGTCTCCGTAGAAGATCAGGGTCCTTCGCTCGTCGCGAGCTCGCCCGTAGGCCTCGAAAAAGTCCCGTGGCTGCTTCTGGTGGACCTCGGGGTTGTACCACCAGCAGTTCACGGTGCTCTCGTTGATGACGAAGTCGGTCATCAGAAGTTGGCGATGGCGCGACACCAGCAGGCTCTCCGTTTGCAACTGGTCGTACTGGAGTTGCTTGCGGAGCTGCAAGAGGGCCCTGCTCTGCAAGTGCACGAACTCGTCCTCACTGTTCGGCGGGCGCTTGCCGGTGTTCAAGGCCTTGTCGCCTCGGAAGGTCGTGTCGAGCTTGATGAGATGGCTCTGGAACTCGGACGTCGTCATATCGCCGTAGTTCTTCAAAACCCGTCGTGGGGAGAACTCTGGCGCCGGAGGTTCGTTTGCTGCAACAAGGCCGTCGTACCCGCCCCGACTCATGGCCCGCATGGTCCCCTTCTGCTCCAAGCAGTTGGCCATCAGCTTCACGACATCGTGAAGCTTCCCCTTGCCAAGCTTGTAGAGCTGGGTGGACGCCGGAGGATGGGGCAGCAGCTTCATGGTGGGCTTGTGGAAGAAGACCCACAAGTTTGCCCCTCTTTCGGGTCGAAGCATGACGTGGTGGCCGACGTCAGGAGGCTGAGCTTGGCCCACGAGGCGCCACGCCATCCAAGCACAACCTTTGCCCTGGTACTTGTCGTCCCCCACCCTGTAAAGGCACTCCAGCAGTTCTGCTTCGGACACACCCGAAGATGGGAGCGGCGTTGTTCCTCATGAAATCCTCGTCTCGCGGCCCGTCGGCCCTTGGCAGCAAGAAAGTGGTTACCTCCGGCTCCGGCTTCTCCGGCTGGCTGGTCGCTCTCCGGCTGGTCGCTCGCCTTCCTCTTCACGCTCAGGTAAATGGGCTGGCGCGGAGACTGAGGCTTCACGGGTGGAGTGTCCGGGGCGGCTTCGCGGCGATCCAACCATTCCACCAGGCAGGTAGTCTTCAAAGATGGGCAGAGCCTGCTTGCAGCCGATGCTGTCGTAGGACAGCATCTCCCGCATGTCGTCCAGGGTCTTGAGCACGCGAGTCCCCATTCTCACGGAGTGCGGAAGGACGGTAGACAGCGCCAGGTTCGCTGCCGCCTCGCGCGCGATCGGAGAGAGTCGCCGTCGCAGAGCTTTGTGAATGCTTCTCGAGCAAATAGTGGCTTGTTGAAAGCCAGCTGTGTTTAAACCCTACAGGCACCAGCCCGCCCGCCGCGAAAGCGCTCTGACGGCATAACCCGTTTGAACGCACCCCGGAAGCTGACTCGCACAAAGCTGCACGACGACGCACACAACTACAAAGCTGACTCACCTCCATCCCCTGAAGCTGACTCGCCCCCCTTCCTGGCAGAGCATGTCACTGCCCCGTCACTTTCGTGCCCGTCACAAAAAACTGTGTAAAAGCTATCCCCGGCCATACCTGCACGTATGCCCGGGGAGAATGCGCGGCCGGGCAAAAAAAACTAGGCCCCGTAAAAAAAGAATGGCAAGTTGGGCGAGACAACGACAGCAGATCACGGAGGCCGCGGACGGCGGCGCCCGGGCTCGCACGGGGGCGGATGGAGCCGTCGTGCTGAACTTGCGGCGCGGACCGGGGGCCTACGCGCTGCTCTCGCGCGCGGACGGGCAGCTGACCCGGGCGGGCCAGCACTACTACTCCCACCTGGGCCTGCGGCCTCCCAGCAAGGACTTCGACAACAACCAGCCCCTCATCCGCGAGGGGCCCAACGACTACATCCTGCTGCGCAACGGGCAGAAGAAGCTCGTGCGCTCCCTGCAGGGAGGAGAGCACCGGCTGACCAAGCTGGGCAAGGGCTTCTTCCGCGACAAGTACTACGAGTACCTGGTCCACGTGCCGGTGATCATCCGGGCAGGCGGCGCAGCGGGCGGAACTACGAGCGCAGGGACTGGCTGCCGGTGAATGAGCTGGGCGGGGCCACGAGGCACCCGGCCCACCTCACGGAGGAGCAGGTGGCGCAGCGGGTCAGGCAACAAGTGGAGGCCTCGCTGGACGGCCCCATCTGCAGCTCTCGGACGAGACCTACTTCCTCGACCCCGAGGGGCACTGGGTGGTCAGCACCCAGAGCACGCACTACAGGAACTCAGGACCAAGGTGGAGACGCTCCTGCGCCAGCGCATGAGGGGCCTGAGGAGCGTGAGCTTCCAGCTGCCCTGCGAGGAGGACGTGCTGCAGAGCGCCTTCGAGGACAAGCCGCTCTGCGTGCCCCGGCAGCTGGCCGAGCTGCTGCAGCTGAGCGTGGAGGGTGTGCGCGGACTTCGACGCCATGCTGCGCCACGACTGGAGGCGCCTCGGCATCTCCGCAGAGGAGGTGCGAGAGTTCTGCGTGTGGCGCAACGCCCCCATGCGCGTGCTGAGCTCGCAGGGCGACCTGGTAAACAGCTACGACCCGGCGCTGAAGTTTTTTGGCCTTCGACGGGCACTGCTACATGTACAGGGCCGTGAAGAGGGTGCTGGAGAGGGCGGCGCGCGTGCTCTACCGGGGCGAGGCGAGGCAGACCCTGCCGCCCATCCAAGAGTGGAGGCGCTTCGACGCCGCGGACGTGCAGCCGGGGCTGTTCTGGTGCGAGGACCTGCGGGAGGCGCGGCGCCAGCTCATGGCCGCCGGCGAGAGCCCCAAGGTGGCCATCAGCAGCCCGGCGCAGTACTGCGGGCTGAGTCTGAGGCGGGGCACCAGGATCCGAGAGCTGCCGGAGGAGCACGAGGTGCTGCGGAGGTGGTGCGAGGCGCTCAACCAGGAGTACCGGGGCCAGCGCCCGGCTTGGCGCACGAGATTTTTTTGAAGCTGCTGAAGGCGAAGCGAGAGGTGCCCGGCGCGGCGGAGAGGCAGAAGACCCTGGCCGCGCAGGACGGCAAGTGCGCGCGGTGCGGCTGCGGGCTGACGGCAGGCACCTGCGAGCTGGACCACGTGGTGCCGGTGAGGCAGGCCTTTGCGGGCAGCGTGCAAACTTTGCAGGCGCTGTGCGGCGACTGCCACAGCGAGAAGACGCTGAGAGAGAGCGCGCAGCCCACGAGTTTGGAGAGCCGCGTGGCCCCCGGCGTCATGGAGTACGTCCGAAGCCCCAAGCTGCCCCCTCTGGTTTTTGAGGCGCAGACGTGCGCAAAGGACAGAACGTACGTCGGCGTGGACGTGGTGCGCTGCAGGCGCAACGGGCTGGCCAACGCCCCCTTCCCCCTGCCCATCCTGTGCCCGGCGGACGGCGTTGAGCCCGTGGGCGGCGTGCTGCCGGACCTGGGCTTTGTGGAGGGCTGCTGCGACGCGAGGCAGTCCTGCCTGAACCTGTTGCCGTACGTGGGGCCCGGCTGGTGCCCGAAGGTTTCGCTGGCCGCGATGCTGGACCTGGGCGTCCCGCTGGGACCACATCGTGTTGGGCATCTCCGCGCGGAGCCACGTGGACGCGGCGACGCTGCGGCGCGCGCTGGAGCGCATGGACGCCGCGTGGCCCGAGGGCGAGGAGCACATGGCCAAGCTCAGCGTGAACGCGATGATAGGCCTGTGGGCGCGCAGCACGGAGGTGGTCTACCGCGTGCGCAGCAGCAGCAGCGAGCTGGACGGCGCGGGCGCGGACTTCTCTCAGGCCTTCGCCTACGAGGGGGGCATGGTGTGGGACTTCGTCTACGCCAGGAGGCTGCTGAGCAACGGCACCTACCGCCCCATCCACGACGCGGTCCTCGGCTTCGAGCACTGCATGGTGGCCAAGGCCCGGCGCATCCTGGACGCGCCGCCGCGGTACCGCGCGCAGGTGAAGACGGACTGCCTGCTGACGCAGCGGCTGCCGAAGCGCTTCGCGGAGCGGCTGCGGGCGCTGGAGGCGCTGCGCCACCCGGACGGCACGCCGGTCTACCGCGTGGAAGAGACGAAGCCGCTGCTGGGCAGCAGGGCGCCGCGCATGGAGGCGGAGCACCCCAAACACCGGAGGTGGAACGGGGTGGACGACCCCGTGAACCACTGCCTGGCGGGCAACTCCCTGCTGCTCACGGGCCTGCCGGGCACCGGGAAGACGCACCTGGCACGGACCATTGTTGCGAGGCTGCGAGAGCAGGGCGAAGCGGTGCACCTGGTGTCCAAGACGCACTGCTCCGCGCAGAACCTGGGCCTGGGGCGCAGACGGCCGACCACTGGGTGCGCAGGTACGTGCGCGGGGGCAGCGCGCAAAAGCTGGACTGGCTGGTGGTGGAGGAGATCACGCAGCTGGACATGGCGCTCTGGGCGGACCTGGCCTGCGTGGGGCTGAACGCCGACGTGAAGTTCCTGCTGCTGGGAGACTTCCGGCAGCTGCCGGCCGTGCTGGACTCCTGGGCCGGCGGCCCATCAGCGCGCCGTTGGAGCACAGCCAGCTCATCCGCGACCTGGCCGGCGGGCACAGGCACGAGCTCACGGAGAACATGCGCTCCGACCCCGGCATCTTCGACTTCGTGAAGTGGCTGCGGGTCGGCGAGGAGGCGTGCCCCACGCTGGAGCAGGCCAGGGTGGCCGGACACCACGCTGGTCATCAGCCGCAGCAAGCGCATGGCCGTCAACGCAGCGGCGAACCGGGCCCTGGCGCCGGAGGGCTCCAAGCTCCTAGAGCTGGAAGTCATCCACATAGATTTGGGGTGCCACGAATCGGTAACACCCCAAAACAGCCCGCAGAGCATGAGGGTGTGGCCGGGGCTGCGCCTCATCGGGGCCGGCGGAAAAATTCCCAAGGGCGTCTTTGTGGCCGTGGCGGAAGTGGAGCCGGACGGAGTGAGGCTGGACAACGGCATGCGGCTGAAGAACCAGGAGCTGCGAGCTCCGAGCTGCTGGAGGCGGCCTAGAACGGGCAGCACGGCGCCTCCAGGGGCTCCAGCATGAGGTGGCGCACCTCGAAGAGCACGCCCCACTGCCTGCCCATCAGCCACACGTGCCGGGCCACCACAAGCGCGCGGCCCCTGCGGCGCGCGAACTCCGCGGGGCGCGGCACGCGGTTGCCGGCGGGGTCCCAGAAGAGGCAGCGCTCCAAGTCCATCTTGCACTTCACGTGCTTGCCCTTGGCGCTCACCTTGACGGCGCGCTGCAGCTGGCTCTCAAGCTCCGTGCGGGTGGCCCCCGGAAAGGGCTTCTGGAAGATGATCATTTCGTCGATGACGGCCTGCTCCACCCCATCCGTCCACAGCTCCAGGTCGGTGTTGCTCGCAAAGCACACGCCCACCCTCTTGGCCCCGTCGTCCTGGAAGTTGCCGGGCTCCCACAGCACCTCCACGTCCACCTTGCACACCAGCGCGCCCTGATGGGAGTCCTCTATGGACATAAACTTCCCCCCTTGGCATTGGTCTGAACGTCCAGCCCGAGTGCAAGCTTCATTGCTCGGCTTTTTTTATCCGTAGGAAAAAAGTCCGGTCCGATGAACACGCGAGTTTTCATCGTAGCGGCGGTGATCTTGCTCTTTAAAAATGCCGAGGCTCCTGGAGCTTTTCTGCGGCACCAAGTCGGTGGGCAGGGCCTTCGAGGCGGCGGGCTGGGAGGTCGTCTCCCTGGACATCGTGTCGAAATTTGAGCCGCCAATCCTCTGCGACATCCGGAGCTGGGACTACACGACGTTCCCGCCGGGGCACTTCGACATGGTCTGGGCCAGCCCGGTCTGCACGGAATACAGCCGCGCGCTGACGACGCGCCCGCGGCGGCTCCTGGAGGGCGACGCGCTGGTGCTCAGCGCCCTTGAGATCATTGCGCACTTAGACCCGCTCATGTGGATTGTGGAGAACCCGGCCACCGGGCTGCTGAAGACCCGGCCGTTCATGGAGCGCCTGCCCTGGGTGGACGTGACCTACTGCAAGTACGGAACTCCGTACAGGAAGCAGACGCGGCTGTGGACCAACATGCGCTGGAGACCGAGCCGAGGGCTGTGCAAGCCCGGCAGCCGCTGCGAGGCGTGGCAGGACGGTAGGCACCTCCGGGCCGCGCAGCGGGGGCCGCGGCTGATGGAGGGGCAGTACGAGAGGGTCAGCCAATCACGCGAGCTGCTCTACAGCGTCCCAGCTGCGCTGTGCGAGGAGATTGCGCGCGCGGCCACGGAGGAGCTTGCGGAGCGGCTGAGCATTCCGGATTAGACCGTTCAGGCTTCGTCTAATCCGACGAGCCTGGAACAAGCCCATTTTTCCATGTTTTTACTGGTTTTTTGGGCGGTGCCACTAAACGCCAAAAATGGCGCAGAGGGGCGCCCCCGCCTTCGTTTTTTGGGCGCACTCAAAAGCGGTGCCACTAAACTTCAAAAATGAAGAAACATGGCACCCCCGCCTTCGTTTTTTGGGCGCATTCAAAAGCGGTGTCACTAAACGCCAAAAATGGCGCAGCGTGACACCGGGCCTTAGTCAAGCACCGAGACGCCCGTGCCGGAGAGCGTCACCAGCTGGTAGGCCACCAAATGAATGAACAGGTCCGTCATCGTGCCGTCCAGGCCCTTGAAGGTGAACCGGGCAAGGTCGCCTGAGCGGGTGCTGACACCACTCAGCGGCATCTTGGGCACGCGCTCGGTGGGAAAGCCGGCAATGAAGCTGTGGCGCAGGTAGCCCACGCGGCCGATGTCGATGTTGCGCACCGTGTCGTCGTAAGTACCCGCGAGGACCGAGAGGAAGTGGAAGTGCTCCGAGGCTCCCTTCATGGGGTTGTGTGGGTACTGCAGGCTGCCCAGCTGCATCTGCGATTCCAGGAGGCTGTCCTCCTGCCTGGCCGCGCCGATGGGGGCCACGTCCTGCCCCGGGTTGGCCAGCAAGTGGAACTTGGAGCCCGCGTCGTTGTCCCAAAAGGTCACGAACGCGCCCATGAGGTTCGTGAAGGCGCGCGCCACGGTGACGTTGCGCTCCGCCACGCCGTTCGGGACGCTGGACTGCTGCGTGTGCACCGTGGGGTAGCTGAACACCAGGGACCTGCCTGACAAAAGCACGCGGTTGAAGGACTCCACCAGCGCGGAGTCCAGGACGACCTGGGAGGCCAGAACTCGGACGTTCTGGATCTCGAAGTCGGTGCTCAGCGTGGCGCCGGACGGGTGCGCCCCGGCGTTCTCGGACCCCAGCGCAGTGGTGGCGTCCGCAAACTCAATTTCTATCACCAGGTTCAGCTGCGGCGGCAGCATCTTCCCGCAGCGCAGGATGCCCACCATGGTGGGGCGCAGCAGCACGTCCGCGTAGCCGCCCTGGTGCACCGCGCGGGCGATGCGCGGGTCGTTCACTTCGTCGAAACCCTCCATGGCCTTGTTGCGGTTGTACTCCCGGCCCTTCAGCAAGTCGTGCACGGCCACGGTGCGCCCGTAGTAGTTGATGTCGTCGCAGCGCTGGCCGTTGGCGAAGACCTGGACGCGCTGGACGAAGCAGGCGGGGTTGGGCGTGGCCGGGGCCAGCGGGTTGGTGCCGTCCGTGTTCCTGACGCGGAAGGCGATCTTGATGGACTCGGGGTCGATGAAGGACGTGCCGCTGGTCAGCGGGATGCGGCAGACCCTAGAGGTTGTGGGGGAGAAGGAGCTCAGCGAGCTGGGGAAGTACTGCACGTCATGCCGCGCCGTCACGTAGCTGGTGTTGCTTGTTTTCAGCTTGTAGTCCAGGCTCTGCATCAGCTCATCCTGGGCTCCGGCGGTGACTACCTCCATGCTTGTTTATATACACGCATTTTGACTCGTACGGCGAAGGAAAACTATTACTCCAGTGCGTACATAGATGTACGGACGAGAGTAATAGCATTTTGTGGCGCAAAACCGGGCAAAAAAGCTATTACTTCAGGGTGTACATTTATGTACGGCCTGGAGTAATAGCATTTTGCAGCGCAAAGCCGTGCAAAAAGCTATTAGTCTGGTCCGTATATCTATATACGGACGACACTAATAGCATTTTGTAGCCCAAAACCATGCAAAACCGTGCAAAAAAGCTATTAGCCCAGGGTGTACATGTATGTACGGCCTGGGCTAATAGCATTTTGTTACCCAAAACCGTGCAAAAGCTATTAGCCCGGTCCGTATGTGTATATACGGACTGGGCTAATAGCAATTTGTAGTGCAAAACCGTGCAAATTAGGCAGCCTCAATGTCTCGCGCCAGCTGGTCAAAGCTGGGCGGAGGCAGGCTCCGGCGTGACTGCCCGGAACTGGAGCTCGCCCGCGAGCTCTGGGACTGGGGCAGGGCCACGGGGTTCAGGCCCCAGGAGAAGGGGCGCGGCGTGGTGTTGGACTGCGCCTGAACGCGGAAGCCGGACTGCGAGGAGGCGCGGCTGCTTGCGGGGCTGCCCGAAGTGCTGCTGCCGGTGCGCAGCGTGAAGTGCTGAGGCTGAGTGGCGTCGTTCATGTTGTTGGCGGACCGGACGTCCTGCACGGCCGCGTCCTTGCTGCCCTGCTGGGGTCGGAAGAGCGTGTTCTCGAGGACCCAGCCCGTGCCGCGCGCGAGGCCGTAGGCTGCGCCGCCCGCAATGCCAACGGCCAGCCCCGCCGTTGCCGCCGCGCCGACTTCCGCCGCGCCAGCCAACGTTCCAGCAACCTCGCCCGCCGTGGGTGCGAGGGCTGCTGCTCCTTCCGCCAGGCCCCCCAGGTACCCGAAGGCTCCGCCCACGCCCTCGGCGGCAACGGCCACCTTGCCCTCCTCCGCAGCCACTGCTGCCGTCTCCTCTATTGCCTCCGCGCCGCGCTCCACCTCCTGCGCGCGCTGCCCCGCCTCGTCCAGGAGGCGCTCCACGTCACTGGGCCGGCCTATGATCTGCGGAGGCGGCTGCGCCGGGCCCGGACGGGGCAGCACGTTCAGGCGCACGTACTCATCTGCGTCCTGGGGCAGCTGAGAGCGGAAGGCCTGCGCGGCTGCGAGCCCCGCGGCCCCTGCGCCTACGAGGTCCGCTGCCGCCTGAGCGCCGTCTGCAGTGCCGCGCAGACGGTCCGTGATGGAGGGCGGCCCCTGCCCGTTGCTGGCCAGCGCGCCGGCCTCGGGGTCTCCCGCCAGGTCGTCCTCAACAAAGCGGGTTCCGCCGTACCCTTGGTACCTCCGCGCAAGGCGCACGTCCTCGTCCGTGGCCTCTGCGGGAGTGCGGAAGCCTTCCTCGGGATGCAGGGGCGTGTGCTGCAGGGGCCGGGGGTTGGGGTCCTCGCTGGACTGCACAAAATCGTCCAGGTAGAAGTGGCTTGTGATGAACGAGGTGGCCTTGCGGTCCGGCTGGTCCAGGGGCAGCGGCTCGTTCCGCTCCAGGTAGCCCACCACCTGCTCAAAGCGCGGGCGCTGGTTGAAGCCGTGCGCCCTAAGTGCCTTCATTTACTGTTGCGCAACTTCGTCCGCCGCCCGTTCCACGCCCCGGCGCTCGGCCCGCGCGTAGCGCAGCTGGGGTACCTGGCGGTGCACGGCCTCCGTCAGCCGGCTCACGTCGTCCAGGTGCCGCTGCCCCTCCTGCGCCTGCCTGCGCTTGCCCAGCCAGTTGTTGAAGGCCCGCGCCTCCTCCAGTTCTCGGTAGCGCTTCAGCAGCAGCGGCTGCAAGTTGTAACTGGGGTACGTCCTGCGGAACCACCGGAGCATCCGCGGCTCGTTGCGGGGCTCCATGGACATCATGCTTTTGTACCAGTACACTTGCACCTGTGGTCAGCCGGTCATAGGCGGACTGCCTCTCCAGCATGCGCAGGGCGCGCTGCTGCTCTCTTGTGAGCTAAGGCGCCTCCGGTGCCTCAGCCGGTGCCTCAGCCGGTGCCTCAACCGGAGCCTCCGCCGGCGTCTCAACCGGAGCCTCCGCCGGCGTCTCAACCGGCGGCTTTGGCTTGCGCTTTGGAGCAGCCGGCTCAGTAGGCACGTCCTGCTTCGGTTTGTTCTTGCTCCCAGGGGGCCTGCCCCGCCGTTTCGGTTCCGGTGCCTCCGGCGCAGCGTGTGGCGCAGCGTGTGGCGCAGCGTGTGGCGCAGCGTGCGCCTCTTGCGCCTCTTGCGCCTCTTGCGCCTCTTGCGCCTCTTGCGCCTCCGGCGCCCTGTCGTGTTCGGTCGGCTCCATCCTTTTTAATTATACGTGGTCAAGATACAATACGAAGGACAAAGACGACCCGCGAAGCCGGACGACGTTGCCGTCCAGGTCGGTCAGGCGGAAGCGCATGTGCCTCAGGGTAACCGGGCCCCTGAGGGCCCTGAAGTGCCCGTCGTCTGAGCCCGTCTCCACAATGGTACCCACTCCGCTCTTCAGCGTGATCTTGGAGAGGATGTCGTCGCCCAGGTTGCCCAGCACTCTGCTGGCGTTGGCCAGCTGGGCGCAGCGCAGGTAGACCTCGTTGTGTGCCATCATGCGGACGACCTCAAAGACCTGCTGCCCGCCGGAGACGAAGCTCGGGCCCAGCATGTGGTCCACGCTGAAGGGCTTGGTGGGAGAGGCGGGCGGCGCGGCGGGGTAGTCCGCCGCGTCGGGAAAGTGCTGGCGCAGCTCCAGGTCGTTCAGGATGAGCCTGTTGCCGTCGTAGGCAACGCTCAGGCTGTTGGTGGTCTCGCTGTAGGTGGCGGTGGCAAAGTTGGAGCTGATCCAGGCCGCCAGCCGAGGGCCCGTGTACGCGCCCTCCGGAAGCTGCGCCCAGTTCAGCGTGCCCAGCGCGGCGTCGACCCAGTAGAGGTAGCGGCCCCGGTCCGTGGACAAAAAGCTGTCGGCCAGGCGGATCTTGTAGACGGCAATCCGGGCGTCGCTCTGCAAGTGCAGGGACTCTCCCAGGTCTACCTCAAAGTCGCTGTCCGAGCCGGCCACTCTCTTGCGGCTGTCCACGTAGATAGTGGTCATCCTTTTCCATAGGAGGCCGCCCGTTCTGCGGACGACGGGCGGGTGGACGGCTGCGACGGAGGTGCAGCAGGAGATATTCTCGCACCGTGCGCTGTTCAGTGTGGAGCTAGCGAACAGCTTCTGGCCCAGGAAGCTGAGCGCCGCTCCCATCGGCTTCTCTTTCCAATGCGAAACGCTCTTCCAAGCGCTTGAAGAACATTTCATTCCTCGGCTTCAGGTAGTAGACGAAAAGGAAGCTGTAAGGTTCCCGCGTCGCCTGCTCGTACAACTGGTAGAGCTGCTCCGTTGGCAGCAGGGCGCTGAGCTCCTCCACCACGGCGTCCAGCTCGTGCTGGTTGCGCAGCCTCCAGCAGCAGAGGAATTGCTGGTTGACCCGCACTGCCGCACTGATGAGCCGCAGCTTCTGCGAGCTGACCCAGGTACTGATCTGCATGTGCCGGCCCCTGATGAAGAGAGTGTCCAGGGCGCCGTTTGGTTTATGCAATTGCGGCATGTCCGCAAGGTCGTCCAGGATGATCAGCACCTGGTACAGTTTCTTCATCTCCAACTTATTGGACGTCTCGGTGATCTTGCGCTGCTGCTGGATGATGCGGCGCAGCGCCGGCTCGTCCCAGTCCTCCCAGTAGGCTTGCTCTCGTTCGGTATTCACCCCCAAGTCCTCCTCGATATACTTCTTGACGGGAATCCAGCCGTCATCGACGTTTATGCTTGGACTGAAGATGTAGATTCTCTCAAACTGCTCCAGAATCAGGCTGATCAGAGCCACGGTTTTGCCGGACTTGCTGGGGCCGAGGAAGATGCCCGTACACGGGACCAGGGGCACCACGGGGTCCGAGGATTGTTTGCTGCTGTATTCTGGCACAGGAAACAGCTTGATCTTCCCCATTCACTCTTTTGCCTGTACTTCCCGAATTCGAAGCCGCAGCGCGGCGGGCGGTGCGTTCATCCTGCTGGCCTCCGGAGGTCTCTGCCGCGGCGGGCGGGCTGGCGCCTGTAGGGGTTAAACAACACGGCACAGCTGCCTCTATTCTCATCTCCCGTCGGCGCGCTCATTCGAGTCGCCGCTTGCCGGGGCGTGTGAGAAAACACCAAGAGTGTTCTGCGATGGCACCTGTGCGCCGGCGTGCGAAGAAGTGCCCGCATGGGCGACAGTGGTCTGTGTGCCGCGACTGCGGCGGGTCGTCCTTCTGCGGACACGATCGGCTGCGATGGACGTGCCGCGACTGCGGCGGCGCATCGATCTGCGAGCACTCGCGACGGCGGTCACAGTGCCGTGACTGCGGCGGCGCAGGCGTGTGCTTGCATGGAAGGGTGCGCACCCGCTGCCGGGACTGTGGAGGCGCGTCGTACTGCGAGCACTCGCGTCTGCGGAGCTACTGCCGGGACTGCGGCGGTGCGTCCTACTGCTCGCATGGACGACTGCGGGCAGAATGCAGGAACTGCACCAATTTTGTATGTCAGATTGAAGGCTGTCCTCGGCAAGATCTCCCATTCGCCGGAGCGCAGAGCTTGCTGCGACATACGCAGACGATGCACGGTGACAACCCGCGCGCAGTGACCAAGAGTAAGGAGCTTGAGGTGCACCAAGCACTCCGCGACGCGCAGATCGCCTTTGAGTACCAGCACCACCTGCCCTTCCGCGGCTGCGGGTTGGGGTCGGAGACGGCCCACGCCTTCGCGGACTTTGCCCTGCCGGCCCCGTGGGGCTACGTGCTGCTGGAGGTTGATGAAGAGCAGCACAATGCTTACGACCCCAGCTGCGACGTGCGCAGGGGCTTTGACATGGCCGCCAGCGTGGCGCTTGGCAGCGGGCACAAGCTGCTGGTGCTGCGCTACAACCCGGACGCCTTCAAGATCGCCGGCGTGACGCGGCGGACCACCAAGAAGGAGCGCCGCGCGCAGCTGATTCGCCTGCTGGGCGAGCTGCTGGCGCGCGAGCCGGAGGCACCTTTCACCCGCCTCTTTCTCTTCTACGACCGGGCCGCGGAGAACAGCGCGCTGCCCTGCGTGGCAGAGCACTGGTCCGAGCCCGTGCGCGCCGTGTCACGCTGCGCCTAGAGTCCCAAACTTCGAAGCCGGGAAGCCGGGCGGCGAGTCCGGGAGTACGTCGCTGTGTACCGACGCACTGCCGGTGTTTTCCGCGCAATCCGGGCGGCGAGTCTGGGGGCGTAGTGCTGTACAGCACTGCGCTTCCAGCGTTTTCTGGGAAACGCCGGGGCAATCCTGTTGCCACAGCAGGATTGGGTGGAGCAATCCTGTTGCCACAGCAGGATTGGGTGGAGCAATCCTGTTGCCACAGCAGGATTGGGTGGAGCAATCCTGTTGCCACAGCAGGATTGACGGCAGGGCGTGTAAGTGGTGAAAAATCACTCTGTCAGCGATACTGCGAGGACAGCATCGCTGACGGACCTTCGGCGCTGGCCCGGTGATGGGTTTTTCGGCAAAATACCGAAGTCGGAATCCCGACCTTGGTGGAAGAATCCCGACCTTGGCGCGGGCTTGGCAGGCTGCAGGCTCCGATGCCGGGCAGGCGCGGCCGGTGGCGCGCTAGGTGTGGAGCCGTTGGGCGAGCCATCAAACGTGGTTGGGGCGAGCCCGTACTAAGAGGCCGTTGGGCGAGCCAGTACTAAGAGGCCGTTGGGCGAGCCAGTACTAAGGGGCCGTTGGGCGAGCCAGTACTAAGAGGCCGTTGGGCGAGCCAGTACTAAGGGGCCGTTGGGCGACCCAGTACTCATTGGGCGAGCCAACTTTCACAGCCTCCACAGCAACGCCTGCTTGGCGCTCCTACGGTGCCCACTCGGCACGTGCCCGCTCGGCACTGTGCCTGCTCGGCGTTTAGTTAAGTGCCAGCTCGGCGCGTGCCCGCTCGGCACATCTAGTGCCTGCTCGGCACGGTGCCAGCTCGGCACATTTAGTTACTAGTGCCCGCTCGGCGCTGCACCCCCTCCACGGTGCCAGCTCGGCACCGGGGTGACTTTCCTACAAGTGCCCGCTCGGCACTGGGGTGCCAGCTCGGCACGTGCCCGCTCGGCACTGCCTGTGCCAGCTCGGCACGTGCCCGCTCGGCACAACTAGTTACTAGTGCCCGCTCGGCACTGTTAGTTAAGTGCCCGCTCGGCACTGCCCCGCCTCGCAGAAGTTCAGCTCCAGGACACCTGACACGTGCAGCCTGACAGGAAAAAAACAGGGGGAGGGGGCACGGGGTTGAGCCACATGACATGCAAAAAACCGTGCGAAAAAAAACGTGCAAAATCATGTCATGCAAAAACCATGCAAAAACCATGTCAAAATCATGTCAAAATCATGTCAAAATCATGTCAAAATCATGCAAAAACCATGCAAAAACGTGCAACAACGTGCAAAAAACATGCAAAACCGTGCAAAAAACCATGTCAAAATCATGCAAAAACCATGCAAAAACGTGCAAAAAACCATGCAAAACCGTGCAAAAAACCATGTCATGTCATGCAAACATGCAAAAACCATGCAAACATGCGGCGCTGGCGTCTACGCAGGCAGGCGCAGCAGGCAGGCTAGGGCGCGGCAACCCGCCGAACATCCACTCTCCCCGGCTTCCTTGCTATACGTGCTATAAATGTGCTATTCTCACAAGGCAAGCCCACATGAACATCCCACCCCCCCCCGGGTCCATCTAATGTCTATAATGTGCTATATCTCACAAGGCAGGCCACTGAACCATCCACTCCCCCCCGGTCCATGCTATATGTGACTATATTGTTGCTATAATGGCCCTATAATAGGCATATAAGTACAGATTCGCGCGGTACAGAACCATATACCACTTAAGCACATAAGCAAGGACGCGGGGGAGAGTGGGGTTTATCAGCGGCTTTGGCGTGTAAGATATAGCACTATCTAACAACTTGCCTCCTAGCACATATAGCAAGGACCGGGGGAGAGTGGGGGTTCAGCGGCTTGGCGTGTAAGATATAGCACATATAGCACATATAGCAAGGACGCGGGGGAGAGTGGGGGTTCAGCGGCTTGGCGCGGCTTCAATGCCGGGCAGGCGCGGCCAGGAGGCTTCTGTGCCAGGCAAGTGGCGCGGCCAGGAGGCTTCTGTGCCAGGCAAGTGGCGCGGCCAGGAGGCTTCTGTGCCAGGCCAGTGGCGTGAACACAAGTGCACTTGTGTTGAACCTCTCTCTGTAGAGGGCGTTTTCCCAAATGGTTCATCATATTCTACCTGAGAGGCCTAGCACTCGTCCGTCCCAGCAATTTGCCCTCGTCCTGCGAAGGAAATTCGAAGTCTCGCCGGCTGCGTGGCAGGCGTGTCAAAGTGTGGCTGCAACATAGAGACCCCTAGATATGCGCTGCATCTTTGCTCCAGGTTGCATTGCACCGATGTCAAGCTTTGCTAAGGGAAACCCATTTTCCCTTATTTTCGGGGACCCCTTTTTTTGGGACCCCTTGTTTTCTTTTTTTTATTTTTTTTTCTTAGCCCAGCAAAGGTGGGCTGGCTCGCTTAAAATGCAACCTTGATCCAAATTGCAAGCAATTCTAGGGGTCTCTATTCTGCAGCCACACGCCTGCACGCAGCGTTTTAGACTTCGAATCCTTCGCAGGACGAGGTCAAATGCTGGACGGACGAGTGCTAGAAGCCTCTCAGGTAGAATATGAACCATTTGGAAAACGCCCTCTACAGAGAGAGGGACACCGTTTCTCTTGAGGTTGAACGGGTGTTTAAAGTTTGCTGGTTTGCAGGTGGTCGACCTGTTCCCGTCCAAGACTATGGTCTACAACACAAGCTTCACGGACTTGTCGGACAGCGGGTGACTGGGCTTCGCCTCGGGTGGATCCACAGTTTGTGCCACGGCTGAACTTGCCTTTGCAAGGTTTGGCCCAATCCGCCGCCACCCGTGCTGGGCTCTGCTCGACCTTAAAATCAGCTGCCTGGGCCTTGAGTGGACTGCGTTTTTTTTTGTTTGGAAGCTTCGTCAAGAAGTCGAGTCGGAGGTGTTGGTCACAGTGAGCGTGTTGGACGCGAAGAGCTGCGGCGCGGAGACCGTGCCCGAGCGTCGCCGCCCGTTGACACTCCGCCGCTTGAAGGTGCAGTCCAGGCTCTTGCAGTCCAGCGGGCCACACCGCGTTCCCGCACGGAAGATTTAGGTGCGCAGTCTGTCTGTGCAAGTGGCGTGTGCCTTAGCAGCAAAGGCTGCTGCGATACGAGGGCCGAGTCTTCCTCAAAGGCTGTGGCTCTGATCTGCAGGCTGTACAGGTTCAGCGTTTGGGTTCAAGCCGTCACGAGGCGACGCTGTTAGCATTTGTAGTGCTACTGATTAAGCCATTTGCATATGACATGCAAGCAATGTATTCCGGATTTACCTGCACCCCCTGATTGCTTGTTTAAGCTGCAACAATGGGCTTCCAATGTGCCTTAAGAACTCTTGTTTGCTGACACCTTGACCATTGGTATGCAGTCTGCTATTGTGATCGCATCGCTGCAGATGATTTCGCCGATTTCTTCCTTTGCAATGGTATATGTACACCCAAAGGTGACGCAGACGAACCTTTCTTGCCGACAGTACAACTTTCTGACAGACCTTTACAGATTTTTGGCCTTTCTGATCGTGGTTTGCAGTTCCTACCGCATGCTTTTTTCACTGTCACCAACGTTGTTTATACTAGTGAGGGTTTTTGCTGTTGAACCGTGCTACCTGCTTCCTTGGGCACATGACTTACCAATCAATTTCCGAGTTGCGGAGATCTTTGCAGGCGGACTTGGTGGTTGGTCCATGGCAATACCTCAAACAGCTTCGCCCATACCTTTGCTGTTGAGCATGATCCGGAACTTGCCTTTGATTTTGCTTGCAACCACGGTGCAACCATCATTCGGTCGGTTCATAATGCCACAGATGATCAATTCAGTGTTTTTGTAGGTGACGCCTCGGCCTGGCATGTCATCGGCTCATCCAAAATCAGGACCAATGTCTTGTGCCTCGCCGCCATGCCAACCGTATTCTTCAGCGGGCAAAGGACGAGGGCTCTTTGCACAGGAAGCCTGGCCTTTCGTGGAATGGATCTGGTCATTGCGGGTTCTCCAACTTCCTTTGGCTCCATTGGAGAACGTTGGAGGCCTCATTCGCCATCGGCATTGGTCCATTTTATCTGCTTTGATTCATCAGTCAGGGTATGATATTACCATCACGCAATTGAAGGGATAGCCGATCACACTTCGGAGCAAAGTTGTATCAAGCGGCAAAGAAGCAAGCGCTTATTGACCAATACTGCAACCGGTGTATGGGTCGACACTTGGACAAGGGGCGGCCAGACTCGCATCTTTGAATGGTCAGGTTGTGGTGAGTACGTCATCGAGGCCAGGGTCATGCATACATCCGAACACGCTCGCGCTGCACTTGCGAGTTATGGTCGTGCGCATGATTTTGGTGAGTCTTGCTTGGCGTGGAAAACTCCTGGGTAGACTTCTGCGAACCCCCAAGACCTTTCGATTTATCTCTCCACTTGAACATCAGCTTCTGCATGGCACTGTCAGTGAAACATTCTTGTCGCGGAATCTTCGACGAGCTCAACAGTCTGTTGGCAACCACCTCCCGGCTATTCAGGCTGCTTCGATCCTTATCGCTGCATTTCAGTTGGTTGGAGTGCAGTATCATGATGATCCACTTGACCTCCTGTCCCAGATGTGTGCGACCTTTGTTCATCCCAGAATGATGAGCCTTGGGGTTACTGAGGATCATTGGGTCTTGAAAGCCGCATCGTCAGGTGATGCTATTTCAGCTACCTTACTGATGCCTGGCACTAAGGAGGTCTGGTGCAACCATATCAACACATGCACATGCATCAGTGCATCGCCTGACGATACCATCCTCAGTGTCTTGCGAGCCCATGGCATCAATGCATTAGATTGGGTCATCTTTGACAATGGTAGAATCAACCGTACCCATCGTGTGTCGCCTTTCTCTACTTGGGGAGGCGTTGCGGGAGAATTGCTGTTTTTTCAGGAATGTCTTGCTTTTCAGGAAGGTGACCGCAGTGACAACGTATTGCAGCAACTCAAGGAGTACGTGCAAGGACTCTGGTGCAAACTTGCAGTGCCTTCGTGCAAGCGCATGATTCTGAGCTTTCCATTTCTCGGATACTTTGAGGTTGCTGTTCCCGAGGCTGCCACTGACCTCAGTGTGTACAAGGCCTTCCACAAGGCTGTTGGGACGGACCGTGAGTTTTGGAAATATCAGACGGCTATGCAGTTGTGCATGTACGGGCCTGTGACTGCATCGCCTCTTGTGCATTGGCTTGTCCAACCTTTTCGGAATGTTCAGGGGTTCATTTGCGCAGTCAACGACAGAAACACACATGACTCGGCAGTGCAGCTGATATTCCAACTTCGGCTGCTTGCACAGCTTGAGTGCCGGGAGTTGTACCTGATGCGTATCCAGCCCAATCCTGTGGGGACCGATGACCGGCTTGTGCTCATGTCGAGGGTGTTTCGGCCTGTCGATGTCATTTCGACCATGTTTCAGGACGCGGTTTGCTCTGCTTATTTCAATTTCATGATCCAGCCATTTCGTGACGATTCGCAGCAGGGCATCCGCCTTCTCATTCGGCTGTGGAAGGGAGTCATTTTTGCTGGCCATGTCAGAAGAGACACGCCTCTGAATCTGGTACACGAAGCATGGGCTTACACATGTTCCTGGTTTGCTGAGGTTGATGGACCGACTTGTACCATCCTCAATGGCCGATCTGCAATGCCTGGCACCCTGTTGAGTGACCATATCAGTGCCGACGCCAAGCATGCCACCATACACATCCTCCGGCCACTCCATGGGGGTGGTACCGCTGTGCCTGACATTGTATCGGTTGACAAAGCCGACAAGTTTGTTCCACAGCAAAATCCGCCGGATTCTTCACACATCCCGTTGATACATGAGGCATGGTGCACTTGCAAGCCTGTGCGTCGCAAGCCCGTCAACATCTTGTCCATGACTGCCTCGTGTGTGTGGCAACAGGCGAGTTCTGGTAAGCTCTCTGCTGTACTTCCCTTGGATGAAGGTATTCGCCTTATCCGAGAATGGGATCAGACCGGCGTCCTGTCTCATTTCGAGCTCCTTGGGTGGACATTTCAATGCCTTCGCCAACATTCTACGTTGCACTTGCAAATTGTGGAGCAGGCTGACTCCTCAGTGCCGGCCACTGTCATCGAACTCACCGATTTGCTTTTTGCACAATATGTTTGTACTTTCGAGATTGCTGCAGGATTGACGGCCGGTTCGCTGACGAAATCCGTTGACCTCAAGGTCAAGACCATTACTGGCCTGTCCTTATTTGCACGTGTTCCCGCTGGCACCAAGGCCATTGTGTTGCATCGTGCATGGATGTTTGCGACTGCGTGGACCGGTGTTAACAATGTGATTCGCCTCGTTACCGCCGGTAGACAGATCATGCCGCGAACTGCTTTCAAGAGCCAGCCGAAGGGAAGACCTTGCGGTGTTCATGTCATCTTTCCTTTGCATGGAGGTGGTGGCAACTCCGAGCCAGTAGGTGATTTGGTCTCCTTGCTCACACGCACCATGTGCTTGCAGGGGGCCGAGCAAGACGAATCGCAAGCATTTGCTCAAAAGATTGTTGCCCAGCTTGGGGCTGCACGCATCCGTCGAGTGTGCACAGAAACACGGCCTGAGCACATTGGGAAGGGCCTCAGAGGTTTGGCGTCCGCTGCGAGTGTCAAACTCCCGAGCATGCAGCTCGCTGTGCAAAAGTCATCCGGCTCCAAGAGTGTGAAACGCCTTACGGTGCCACACCAGGCGGCACACTTCACCCTTGTGCCCGGATTTGCAAAGACACAGGAAGGCACTGCTGCCACTATTATTCATGATATGGCCGAGCACTGTGGGCCTGCCGTCATCCTCTTGGATGCCGAGGCCGCTGCACCCTGGCTTCAGGAGCCACAGACATTTGATCATCCTCTCGCCTTGATGGTTCTTGGTACTCAGTGCAAATGTGCCCTTCAAGATGCATGTACCACCATGCATATCCCGGCACATGACGCCGCTCATCAGCCCGTTGTCCTGAGTGTTTGTGCCCATCAACTTGGGAAGAGGGCCATACGTTTCGGACATGATGCCGTCGGCAAAGTTGCTGTTGCTGACACGCGCCCATGTGTGTTCAAATGTCTTCCGAGACGACTGCTCGCCGGATCTATGGACGCAGGTGCTTGCAAGCTCCGGTGAAACTGCCTTGGTTTATTTCCAAAGAAGACCGCCGTTTCTGTGTGCAACCTTGAAGCGCCGATGGGGTCTGGTCAGCCCAAAGAATGTGAGCAACCCGTTGCTGACTCCTTTTGGCCTTACAGGGTTTGCCGGAGACACAAGAGCATTGAGAAGATCCTGTCTCAATCGGGGTTGAACCATGTCTTTGTTGCAGCCCATCATTCTGAATTAGCGCCCAAGGAAACCCTAGGCAATCCTGCCCCTTGCAGATGCACGAGCAACTGCACTGTTTGCTCATCAATAAAATTCCGAGCCACAAAGACCACGAGATCGCGTAAAGGCCTATGGTGCCCGCCTCTTCTGGAGGCCGACTAATCCAGCGTGTGGGGTTCGCTAATCCTAATGAGACCCAAACCTGACGCAAGCTGTCCCTCTTGTATCGGTTGCAGCCCACGCCCCGGGGAATCGATGCCGGTGATTTACGCCGATGGTTGCAGGACATCAAGTGGCACAACACCACTGTTGTGCGAAGTGTTGCCAGCGATGTGTGGTTAGTTGCCGCCTTGACAGAACCGCCTGCAGAGTTTATGCGGATGAATCGCCACACAGTTTTGGCCAAGCCGGTGCATCGTAGATTTACTGGTAGTCGCCCGACCAACCCTGTACTGGCTGGTCAGCCGCCTGTGCTGAGTGTAACCACACAGAAACCGATCATCGCTGATGACACTCAGGATCCGCTAGTTGCCTCTGACCCTTGGGAGAAGGCTTTGCAATCCCGTGGCAGACCGGCCATTTCTTAAGGCGACCCCACCACCTTCCACCCAGTTGGAACAGCGGGTCAATCAACAAGAGAAGCAGCTTGCGGAACTCAAGACTGCCATGTCCAGCATGGAAAAGCGCCAAGATGCGGTTCAGAAGGATGTCAATGAAGTGCATCAGCAGGTCAAGAAGCTCGACACCTCGTTTGACGAGAGCTTGCGCAAATGTGTCGCCCAGCAGGAACGCAGGATGAAGGACGGAGTTGATGAGCTGAAAGCCCTCCTTATGGAGATGTCGGCTTCTGGGGCTCGTCCGCCTTCCAAGCGTATTCGTGACGTTGAGGATGATGATGAAGAGATGGGTGGTTGACAGTTTTGGCAACGGAATCAGCCGTTGCGCGTCGACCATCCCCGTGAGTGCTCTCCGGGCTGTGTATCCCGTGCCCGCAGTACAATTTACATTTTGCAACTTGTGCCTGAACATCGGGGTTCTGCTTGTCATGCAGACCGGAAAGACGGTCGATGACTTTAATGCACTTAGGGGAGTATGTGTAGGCCAAGCTGCGAATCCCGGCCTTCGGGCTCCGATGCTGCCGTCTATGAGGATTTTACCCTTTCTGTTTTCAATCCTACCAGTCTTTATACCCATCACGATGTGATTATTGAACATCCTTTAGATGTACAGTTTTTGTCGGAAACTTCAACCACCATTGATGCACAAAAAAGTGTCCGTAGTCAAATGCGTGGATCAGGTAAACGCGTCGTGTTCGGTGCACCTTCACCTGATAAGATTCGAAGTCAGGACTCCAGACAAGCTTGTGTTCGCGCACGCAAGTGGCGTTGCTTGCTGACACGCCTATCAATCAAACCGTTGCCATGCGATGATGGTCCCACGGGCATGTATAATGCCGGTCGACTCATGCGATGTCTTGTCCAGATTGGACCA
>CAUJNA010002572.1:0-5000 GCA_963377175.1 Effrenium voratum
TTTTGTTTTGTTGTTGTTGTTGTTGTTGTTGTTGTTGTTGTTGTTGTTGTTGTTGTTGTTGTTGTTGTTGTTGTTGTTCCCTCCGTCCTGCTGTTGGCGCGCGCGCCGAACGCAGGAAATCCCCCTGTAATGAGCGCGCAACGTGCTCCAAATGCTGGTTTTCCTCAGGGATTCAACGGGTCAGGTTTTGGTGACGTCAAGAGGCACGCATTGTGCCCGAAAGACCGCCTCTCCGCAGGGGTTCGTCATGTTTTCCTTCATGTGATAAGCACACCCGCTCAAGTGCATCATGTCATAACTGCACACATGCAGGCACATGGTAAGCACACCCGCTCAAGTGCATCATGTCATAACTGCACTCATGCAGGCACATGGTAAGCACACACGCTCAAGTGCATCATGTCATAACTGCACACATGCCGGCACATGGTAAGCACACCCGCTCAAGTGCATCATGTCATAAATGCACACATGCCGGCACATGGTAAGCACACCCGCTCAAGTGCATCATGTCATAAATGCACACATGCCGGCACATGGTAAGCACACCCGCTCAAGTGCATCATGTCATGACTGCACACATGCCGGCACATGGTAAGCACACCCGCTCAAGTGCATCATGTCATGACTGCACACATGCCGGCACATGGTAAGCACACCCGCTCAAGTGCATCATGTCATGACTGCACACATGCCGGCACATGGTAAGCACACCCGCTCAGGTGCATCATGTCATGACTGCACACATGCCGGCACATGGTAAGCACACCCGCTCAGGTGCATCATGTCATGACTGCACACATGCTGGCACATGGTAAGCACACCCGCTCAAGTGCATCATGTCATAACTGCACACATGCCGGCACATGGTAAGCACACCCGCTCAAGTGCATCATGTCATGACTGCACACAAGCCGGCACATGGTAAGCACACCCGCTCAAGTGCATCATGTCATGACTGCACACATGCCGGCACATGGTAAGCACACCTCAGGTGATATTTTCCCCCCCCCCCCCCCCCCCCCCCCCCCCCCCCCCCCCCCCCCCCCCACCCCCCCCCCCCCCCCCCCCCCCCCCCCTTTCTGGATGCACAACATGCTGGCACATGGTATGCACACCCGATCAAGTGCTTTTCATGTATGAAATGCACACATGCCGGCACTATGGTAAGCACACGCTCAAGTGCTTATGTCATATAAATGCAACACATTGCCGGCACATGGTAAGCACACCCGCTCAAGTGCATATCAGCATAAATTGCACAATGCCGGATGGGCAAAACGTAACCACAAAGTGCATCATGGTCATAACTTGCACACAATGCATGCCGGCACATGGTAAGCACACCCGCTCAAGTGCATCATGTCATGACTGCACACATGCCGGCACATGGTAAGCACACCCGCTCAAGCGCATCATGTCATAACTGCACACATGCCGGCACATGGTAAGCACACCCGCTCAAGTGCATCATGTCGTAACTGCGCAACTTCTCGTTCTAGCGTTTCGCGCGAAAAACGATAGGGGACTCTCAAAAAACGATACCTCAAGTTATTTAAAACGATACCCCCAAAACCTGAAAAACGATAGGGGGCTTTCAAAAACCAAATGAATACACCCCAGACATATAATTTTGACCCCAACTCGACTTGTTTGCGATGTGCGAGTCCGCTTGCGATATGGCTTTCAGGGCAGTTTGTAGCATAAACTGCATGGTCATTGCATGTGCATCAATGACAGCATTGTTTGGTCAGCTCTCGAGTTCGGTTGTGGAACCAATTAGGTGCATGCGTCGGTCATGGCTGCAGAAGACGATCGCTTCGTCTCCTTCTTTCTAGCTGCCGGCCCTCCGTCGCCGGAGGGGCCGCATGACTCCCCGTCAGCTCTGCAATACAAACGGTGGCACGCGCGACAATTGCGTGCCGCCGATGCCTTTGCTACTGAGATAGAAGTGAAGTCGGATGGGTCTGCGCATGTCATTAGTGACGATGAGGATGATGCTGCGGATTCGCACGGGGAAAGTATGCAAGATGACTCTTCATCTTTGGGGCTGGCGCTTTCGCCAGAGTATTCTCCTTCATGGACTTCCTCCCAAGTGTGTCGGCATTTCGAGGCCAGTGACTGCGAAGCCGAGAACTGTGCGCTGACTGCTCTTGCAGACACTACCTCGCACTCGCAGGATGTGAGCATGGGCGAGGAGCCATCGCATTTGCCTGAATCTCTGCCGTCGGTGGAGGAGATGGAGCTCACTGACTTTGAGTCTGAGACCGATCCTGTTGAGCGAGCTTTAGCGAGAGACAGTATGCAGTACATGTCTCACGAGCTTGGCCGCGAAGACATTGGCTGCAGTCAGGGGCCGCAGGAAGAGCCGTCGTCTTCGAGCACAGTTTTGCGACGCCGCGGATATGACTTCGCTGGGCTTCATGCGGCAGCTGCTGCATCTGCATCCGTGCGATCTGCCACGAAATACGGGCGTTGCCCGAAGTGCCAGGCCAGGGCGTCTTTTGTTTTTCTTGATACGTGATTCGCAGTTTCTTCCCTAATTATGCTGCTTCCTGCTTTCAGCGCTCATGTTTCTTGCTGCCCCGAGGTGCCATTGAAGCCGATCGTGCACCAGAGAGGGCTGTCGAGGGGCGAAGTCACACTTCGCTGCGGCCGCTGGTGGGTCCAACATGGACGCAATCGCAGCTGCTGGTATTCTTTAAAATACCAGGGGGACATGTCTCAGCTTCCGAGACATGTACGAGAAGATGTGGCGTCCTTTAGACGTGACATACGCTTCTCCATTTCCAGGGGGGCCGTTTCCAGGGGTGTCTAGGAAAAAGGGCCAGCTTGCAGTTGTGTGTTCTGCCGCAGGTTACTGTGCAATGCAGCGCAAGCAAGCATGTGGAAGGCAAGCCTGTAAATCTTTTGTGTCGCACTTCAGAGTAACGTTGGCTCTCAGTGAAGTTTCGTAGGCCACTTGTGTCCATGGATGCGCCACTGCAGGTCGTCGTGCAGGAGCTGGGCAGTTTTTGATACGAGAGGGAAGGGTCCTGTCGCCTTTTTGGTGGGGCTGGAATTCTTAAAAAGCCTTTTATTTTGTAGCCTCTTGGGTGGGGTTGGGGGCTGTTGGCCCTCTTCCCCCGTCGCCTCTTGGGTGGGGTTGGGGGCTGTTGGCCCTCTTCCCCCGTCGCCTCTTGGGTGGGGTTGGGGGCTGTTGGCCCTCTTCCCCCGTCGCCTCTTGGGTGGGGTTGGGGGCTGTTGGCCCTCTTCCCCCGTCGCCTCTTGGGTGGGGTTGGGGGCTGTTGGCCCTCTTCCCCCGTCGCCTCTTGGGTGGGGTTGGGGGCTGTTGGCCCTCTTCCCCCGTCGCCTCTTGGGTGGGGTTGGGGGCTGTTGGCCCTCTTCCCCCGTCGCCTCTTGGGTGGGGTTGGGGGCTGTTGGCCCTCTTCCCCCGTCGCCTCTTGGGTGGGGTTGGGGGCTGTTGGCCCTCTTCCCCCGTCGCCTCTTGGGTGGGGTTGGGGGCTGTTGGCCCTCTTCCCCCGTCGCCTCTTGGGTGGGGTTGGGGGCTGTTGGCTCTCAGCAACGTCGCCAGGAGGAAGTACCTGTGGATGATAGATTGACATCGGCGGTGACTGAAGGGCTTGAGCGTTTTTTGAATGGTAGCAGCACTGCCGCTTCTGTCTCTGTGTCATGGAAGCATGACTTTGCACGGGCAATGTTTGAAAGCACTCAAGTGTTGTTTTCGCTCCGCCGCCAGGTAGGTCCGGACGACTCGGGAGATTGCTTGGTGATATTGCTGTTGGTGGCTAAGTTTTGGCAAATAATGTGCGGCTCACATGGATGGGCAACTGATATTGCTCCCTTGCAGCCCATGCTCCTTCGAGCAAATGTGGCTGTGAGCATTCGGACCCAAGTTGTTTTTGTGTGGGGAAGCGATTGGGTCCGAAAAGCCCGGGAAGCACAGGTCGCCTTGGCGACCGCTTTGGAGCTGTTGGATTGCTCCGTAGCATCTGCACACGCTCTTCCAATTTTGAAGTCTGTTTTTGACGCTTGGCGTGTGACGGCAGATGAAACACAGCTTTTGTTGCTGGGCTTGTTGAGCGAGCCAATGCCTTCCGCACGTTGACGCTAGATGCCCGTTGCCTCCACCATGAAAAAGAAAGCGTGTTCTCCTTTTTGTTTGTCAGCCTCTTGGAGATGCAACTTGCTTGCCGTGCCAGTTGACCCTTGATTGAGATTCTTGGATGGGCTCTTTTTGCAGAGGGGCTCGAGCACCATGCCCAAGATCCGGCCCCGAAAATTTTCCGCGCCCCCGAAGAAACATAGAAATCGAGCGGCTGCGCGTGTGACCAATGCCGAGCACTTTGATAAAGGCTTGCACTACGCTGGCAGCCCCCGGCAAGAAAGCGTCCGCATGAAGGATGTGGATGAGCCTTGGTTTTTCAAGGACATCTTGGACAAAAGCGACGATGAAGCCAAGAAACTCTTTGTCCAGTTCAAAGTGCTGCCTAAGCCTGGGGAGAAAGTGCTGTGCTGGGAGTGTGGATCTCGCATGTTGGAGAAAGCGGCGTCCTCTGCATCCAAAGACAAGTCTACAGCTACAGCTTTGCGGTGCCCAACGTGCCGCGACACTGGAAGACATGCTCTTCAGTTAGTGCATCCTGAGTTGGCGTGGAGTGTCTGGTGGGTCGGTGCAACACGTGCTTACCTTCCGCAGTACAAGTTGTTTTTGCGCCTGTGCTATTGCATCGGCTACCGGATGGCCCGTGACCAGTGCTTCTTGTTTGTCCAGGACTGGGACAACTTCCTGGGGGACACTCTGATGGACAAGTGGATCCAGCAGATCAAGACCGCTGTAGCCTTTGCAGAGTGCCAGAGTCAGCATGGTGTGCGGTTGGAGAACGAGTTGGTGGAGGCGGACGGGGCCCGCTTCGGAATTAGCAAAGTGACTGGAAAGCCTGACCATGGCAAGCGCCGCAGGCGATTTTCTAGGAATCAGCCTGTCGAGACACAAAGGC
>CAUJNA010002572.1:10000-29388 GCA_963377175.1 Effrenium voratum
CAAATGCAAGAACCGATTTCTTCCCTCTGCCAAAAGTAGCAACGGACGGGTTGCAGCAAGAATCCTTGAGCCGTTTGCTTTTGCCGGGCTAAAACCGATTCGTGTCATCGGATGGGGGGGGGGCGGGGCGGCACCATAGCTGCTATAGCTCCTCACTCCTGAGTCCCCAGAATACGCGCGAGCCAATCACAAAGCTTGATCAATTGCCACCACTGTGACACCAGGCAAGCAAGCAGGCAGGCAGCCAGGCAGAGCCGCCTTTTGCCAAGCATGACTCCAGCAAACATGTTCCTTGTGGCCCGCTTGCAACTATTTGACAAATGATACGGACGAAGCCATCGGTTTTCGGTTCGAGTGCTTTGATGGTTTTGGCGAGAGGGTAGCCTTTCGAAGACCTATTCCTTCAATCTTGCGCACTGGGGCAGGCGGCTCCCGCTGGACCGTTGTGTACCCAGAGGCTCCAATTCGATTGATTTGCTTCAATCATCCTGGTTTTGAGCCCCCCACCCGCCTCCAAGGTGTGTAATGGAGGGGTCGGGTCTTCCATTGAAAGCCGAAGCCAGGAGCCTCATATGGCACGCCTCGTAGGTGGACGCGGGTGGATTAGGCAACCAACGTAAAGGTGTCTGTTTGGGGAGGCTGGACCCTGAGGTGCACCACTGTCTGGTGGGTTGCTGGGGTCCAGGTTCCATGAGACAAACCCCATTGCACTACTTGGCTGACCCCTTCTCAAGTTGTTTCGGGTTTGCATCTATCTTCAAAACCGATTCTTATTCCGGGCCCTCAATTGCCGGAGTCCACTCATGTACCCCCCACTAATAGAAAGGTTCCTCTTTCTTCTTTTTTTTTGGGGTGGGGTGGGGTGGGTGAGAAGATCTTTCTTGAGCCCAACCAAAAGCAGAGCCCTGATAAATTTGTTTGCCCGAAAAAATCGGGGAGCCTATATATATATATATACACTTCTCTTTTGGGGGGGGCCCGCAGGACCCCGCGTGGCCTTTCGGATCGGTGGAGAGTCACTCAGGCAGAGCTCCCGTGGCTTCAAGCCCGACGACTCCCCAGGCGCGTGGCTCGGGTTGGTGGACCCACGCGGGCCACCTGGCGTTTTTATTTATTTATTTATTTTTTTTGTGGGTGACGACGGATTTCCATCTTGAATTTGGGTACCCAACATGGTGGGTTCCAGCTTGGACCGAGGGGTAGTTGGAGAGAAGATGGGTTCCACTGGTTTAGATTGCTTCCTTTCCATTAACAAGGAAAATCCATCTCTTTTGGCAAAAGGACACCTGTGGTCGGACCCCAACAAATGCCTTCGGTTCTCGCCTTTGGTTTCCCTTGAAAGCAACCAAAAAAACCATACACTCGGGTTCCCGGGCTCGATTTCTGGCTGGTTTCCAGCAGGCAAAATCAAAGGCATTGGTTCGCAGCAAATGTGATGTTCCGCTTGAAATGCGGAGACCCTTGTGTTCTGGGCAGGTGGTTTGGGGGAAAGCTGGGGTCTCAATGGAGTTGTTTTGCGACTTGTTTGTTGCATTATCGGAAAGCCCAACATATCAGGTAATACATGTAAACTGTAGACTGTAAACAAAGGGCGGTCATATCCTAAGGGCTGGTTAGGTTTCTCTATTATTTCATTGTCTCGTGCTTGCCTTAGCATTGTAGTTGTAATTTCTGATATGTCCTGGAGTCCATATTTGTCTTATCTGAACCTTTCACTCGCATATCTGTTTCCCATGGTTTCTGAACAGTGGTGCGGGTGCGAAGGTATTTCTGAACAGTGGTTTCTTGGACAGTTTCTGAACAGTGGTGCTTTTCCATCCACAGCAAAAAGACAACAAAACAAAAACGGTGATCCTCTGTCCAACGTTTGCACTCGCTCGTTTTTCACTCGCGCGAAGCGCTTATGGCTTTCGAGAGAGGCGGCTCCAGCCCGGCGAGTGCCAGAAGCGCCTCCAGCCCGGCGAGCGCCATGCTGCCCAAGCGCGCAGGCGGGGGCGGGAAGGCGGAGGGGGCGGAGAGGCACGGTAGGTTTGGGGCTGGTGTCGTTCGATTTGTTGAGGGTACCGAACTTTTTCTTGTGGCTTTCAAAGGAAGGCTTTCAAAGGAAATCTCTCAGGGCCTTGGGAAGCCCTTTTTGTTGTATCACAGAAGTGGTCAAATCCCACAACCCTGTTCCTCTCGGTCAGGCGCGAGCGCCGCACTGCGCGATACCGGCAAAGCTCTGGCGCGGAAGTGACCCGAGAAAAAGGAAAAGAAAAGCGGCGAGTGCTGCGCGAGCTCCGGGGATGGGATCCCGATGGTTGGTCTGCGAGGAGTCCATTTCTTCAGGGTGCCTTGGAGTTGGTTGGCTGGGTCCCCCAGTGCCCTTTTACTCTTTTTTGGGGGAGGGTTCGGGACCCTACTAAAATAGACTACAGAATTCTGGTACCCTTATTCTAACCTTTCTACCGGAGGACCTAGTTGGGAAACCATCAGGAATGCCCTTTTTAGGGTTCCCCCCTATTGAATGACAAACCCGTGTGGCGGTGTCCCAAAATTGACGACCTCTTTTGGATGGCGAACGAACACTTTTCCAACCAAACCCTACCGTGTATTTTCTTCGGATCTCCGCTTCGCTTTGTAAATAGTATTAATCTGCTTGGATGGAGCACTGCAACAGCAACCCTTTGCCGGCAAAGGCCATTTTGTTGGCGGCGCGGTTGAAACAGGTTCAACAAGTGCTTAGTAACAATTTAGGGCATCCCCGCCAGCCTGTAACCGTACTACGACACATGAGAGACCCGAACCCGTTAACTGTTGGTTCTACAAGGCTGAAGAACCAGACGCTGGAGATTCGAATGCAAAGCCCACATCCCTCCATTGGACTCCCCAGGGTTTGAGGTTCTCAAAACCTGGCGTTTGGGGGCCCGTTTTATGTAGATCCAATCGGAGGCGTTTGGGTAAACTTATGTTCCTATAGGATCATGGGTGGACATTATCTACGTGTATTTTGGTCCACCGACCACTCTACCGCTTTTGAATCCAGACCGTTTTCCTTCAAGTATTCCTGACAGGATTCCTGAAAGCCGTTTTCAAGCCAGCTGCGGCAATCAGGGAAGCAAACCGTGATTTGGCTTGGACGCCGCTTTGGGTATTCCTGTTACTCTTTCAACTTCAATGTCAGAAAGTCAACTGGTTCGGACGCGTGAGGCTTGAAAATCCATGGGAGGCCCGGGCCCGAAAGGGCAACCCAGGGGGCCCAGGCCTTTCTTCTGCCAGTGTTGGCGGTATGTCAAGGTTCGAAAAGGCGATCCTCGTTGAGGCAGCGAACAAAGAACTACCGCCTGTATCCCATACGCACTCTTTCTAGGGCATGATGCTACCCCTGGCTAAAAATGCCTTGAAAAGCCAGCTGCTTCAAACTATCCCAACAAAAGAGGCGGGGTATTTGGAGTAGGTATTCGTGGCATCCCAACATCCGACTCGGCTTGCGGCTCGGTGAATGCCTCCGACGACGTTTCTGGCTCACCTGGGGTTGTCGCGGAAGCTGCGAGTGATGTGGCCGCAAAGGGATCGATGTGTCAGGGCTGGGATGCATTTTTGGCTTGAACGTTACCCAGCCTCCGGCTTTTGGTTTGGTTGTTTAAAGCTTGGGAATCCACATCGTTTCTTTGGGGAAACCCAGAGGAGGTTACAAATGTTTCCACAGATAGCAAGACATTGGACCCATTTTTGTGTTCAGATCCAGCAAGGTTCCGTGGCACCTGGGATTGGTGGTTTGTCCTATTCGGGTTAACTGGTGCGAAGCGGATTTTGTCCATGAGGGAAAAAGAAGAAGTCCAGGACTCAGCCCCATTTTCGTATGTGGTTCAAGCCCTCATGTGACCAAGCCGTCCTCAAGTGGGCGTTTCACAGTTTTTTTTCATACCGGAGTCACTCGATTTCAAAGATGCTCTTCAGGGGCACCGCGCGCTTTGACGGCTCGCATGCGTGTCTCAAATTCTCAGCAGAGTTTGGGATTTGTTTTTTTCCCCCCCCCCCCCCCCACATGTCCGTCTCATTTTTCATGCTGGCCCCGATGATCGGGGCCGCAAGGGAGCTGTTCCACATCTATGGTCTTCTATTTTTTGCCTTCAAGTTTTAATTATTCTAGGGGTTGCTTCCCCATTCTTTCCAACCAACCTTCTATTCAAGAACCGGAGCTGTTTTCCCTGGGTTTCCAGGTTGGTGTGGCATTTCAGCGTGGGGCCCAAACTTCCAACTGAAAGGCGGGGCCAGAACTCGGGGGCCAGCGAGCCGTTCCCTCTCCTATCTGCTGTCCAACGTCACGGAACCCGCTCCGATCGGCTTCCCGGGAGGTTTTGTCCCAGAACTTTCATCCAGAAGAGATCTCGGCCGGGCAAAAAGGCGTGTCCATGAAAGGAATTTTCCCAGAATTGTCCCAGAGTCATCTTCGCTGTTCCATACGCAGCGCCGACGCCTAGTGTTCTTGAGACAAGCACGATCGTTTGCCGTTGTTCTTGAGAGGATCGCGTTCTTGGGATCGCGTTCTTCGCTGTGTTTCGTTGTGTTTCCCGTTTGGCTTTTCGGAGCTTCGTCTCAACACCTGGGGTCCTTTCGCCGATCTGAGGCACACGGCAAGGACCCGCTCAGCCGCTCAGCTGACCGCGCGGCTTGAATCTCTTCCTGCGACGTTCAATTTCTTGACTCAGAAGCCTCAGCCGCTCAGCGGCTTGACTCAGAAGTTCTCGCGTGTTGAGTGGGATGCACCGCAGTCCATATGCCAGAATCCAAGGTGCTTCGATATGGTGCCACTGGCCATGGTGTTTTTTTTGCTGTTTGGGCTGTTTTCCGCTGGCTTGGGTGTCCAAGTGTCCAGCACCGGACACCAAGTGTTTTTTTTCTCCACCTGAGTGTACAGTTTCCAAGAGTCGTTGTTCGAAGTTGGCAAAATCCTTGCTTTGCCTTGCGCAAGGAGGTGGCCTGTGGGGAGAATGAAACCAGAATTCCAGAGTATTGGAAACAGGGTTGTCCATTGTTCCTGCGATCAATTCCCCCCCTTGTCCCGAAGCGGAACCACAAGCACCGGAAATTTTGAGAACCTTCACTCTTCTTGGCATCTGTTTTGCTATTTTCTTTGGTCCTCTTCATCTTTGGTGCGTTGCAAGAAGCATGCTTCTTGCTTACTTTCTTTTGTCGCATTTTGCGTGGATGTTAGTTAGGACTTTAACTTTTTGCCAACTACTGGGTTTTCCGTATCAAACCACTAAAAGTTGAACTTTTTGTGAAGGGAAGCAGATGCAACCGAGTTACCAAGGATTGGAAATGTCCCATGCTCTCTTGAAAGGAAATAACTACCCTCCAGTCCAGCAGCCAACAAAAATCCTTGAGAATGGTCCAAGCCAATTGGGGTTCCGCAGGGCTGTGGTGGTCAAAACCGTGAAACGGGATCCCATTTTTGGTTGGATTGGGTGAATTCACCAACCATTTTGGAACCTATTTTAGTGGTTGGATTGAATCGGATGTTCACTTTGGATTTTGACCCATGGCCATGACTCAAAACGGCGTTTCGTTCAAGACGAGAACAGGGGTGCTCTGAAATACAACAAACCCGTATAGACGGGAAGACAGGAAGTTGTATGCGATGTTCCCAATGCATTTGCAACAGGTGAGCCAGTTTCAATTCTGAGGCTCCTTGGCACTTCTGTAAGCAGTTCGATCGTGTCCGGCTCAAAACGATGGGCGGAACGGGGACCGCCACCTGCAGGCTATGGCCAACTACCGCAGCACCTTCATCGGCACGGAGCCGGAGGAGCCGGGCCCGCTGCCCCGCTCCAGGCTGGGCCCGCAGGGGCTGCAGGCGCTGGATCGGAGCTCGGCTCAGGGCGTCCGAGCCATTTGTTTTTCTTCTCCGGGCCTCCGACATGGGCAACGTGGACAGCACCCGTCAATCCCTGTGGCTTCCTGGGGAAGTTACTAAGTTACTGCCCCGGGGGTTTGGTGAGCAGCAACGAAGGTTGGTGCGGTTTTCCGAAAGTTTGAAACGCGTGGGAGCATTCGGAACAGCGGATGGCTTTTGGGTCGCGTACTTTTTTAGGAGTGAGCCGTAGGGATTGCTATGAAACCCTTCATGGCAATTTAGACAACCATTACTTGGATGACGACCCACTGAGCTGAGCGGTTGACATCCCTGGTTGTAAACACCAGTTACTGGACTTTTGCACTGGGGGTACTGATCATAGTTGACGTTGTTTGACCAAATAGGGTCCTACAGACAGACAAACTGCGCTTTTGTTTCAATTCGGATCGGGTTATCAAGCATTCTTCCCAACTGGTGCCTCCTGTGAATGTTTAAGCAACAACTTTGCCATTGTCAAGCTTCCTGTGTCATGGTCGTGGGTCCAAATGGGTGTTTCTCGAATCAGGGCTCCCCCTTGAGGGATAGGATATTATTCTGTTTAAAGGCGAGAACAACAAAAGGTTTAAAGGCGAGAACAAAGGACATCAGCGTCCAAGTTCGGTCAAACGACGCCGTCAACCAGTGTTCGATGATTGGATCTCGAGGGTCCGCGATGGGTATATTTTTCTCTGTGATTCCCTTCCATTTGCTTTAGAATGTATTCAAGGGAATCTATCACCTACTGGAAATATGTTTTTATTTTCCAGGGGACTTCAGGAAATTAAGGATCCTGGTAGGCTGTGGATTCCTTTTTCCCATTCCTGGGCTGATTCCTTCTCATGTCCCAACTCAAGTTGGATCGCGGTATTTGTTGAATTCTGAGGCCCCCTTCAGGGCGCAACTTCTCCCCTGGCACCCTCCCTCGAACGTGGAGCCTGACTTGAAGTCTCTTCGATTTTGTCGGCTCTTCCCCAGGGGCCTTGAAGGTTGCGGGCGATGTTCACACTGCGCTTCGGGCTTCGGGTCCGGCAGGAAAGATCTTCCTTGCTACGAGTCAGGTGAGTCAAGTACCTGAAGAGGGATGACATGGGTAGGGGTTTTGTTGCGAGGGGTACGTCCCTTGAACCGAGGACACCCATTTTTTCTGCGCGGATTTTTCCGGGCCCCAAGCTGTCGGGACGGAAGGCGCTGTGGGGTTTGGATCTACCGGCAGGTTGAAACCTATCGAAGCCCAAACAAAAGGGGGTGTCATTGGCATAATCCTCTTGATCGGTGAGCTTGGTTAATCGACGGGTTCCGCTGGTGTAGATGGGGCTTATCAACCATTTACCAGGGAAATCCATTCTTGTTTCCAAAGGGCCACCTATGGTCGTTGGATTTCGTCCAAGCCAGAGCCCCTTCAACTGGATGGCCAGACAAAAGGTCAAAGCTGATCTAATTCCTATCAAGCCTCTTAGACTCGTATACCCGCGTATACCGGAAGCCCTGGATTCAAGGGTGCCCTTATCGTTTTGGAAAATGTGATGTCTAGAAAACTGAGTCGGGGTTCTTCGATTTCGTGACAACTTTTGGTGACAAGGAACATGGACTGATTGGTGTCACCGCGAAATTTGTGTACATTCGCGGCACTTTTTGGTATCCCCTTAAAAAGGCGGCACAAGAAGGCACAGGAGCCGCATTTTGGAACGCCCCCCCTTCTCATGCGACAAATGGGCCCAAATGCTGGTTGTCATTTAGGCTTCCCGTTAAGCCACTCTAGAAATCTTTGCCGCAGCTGGTTACTGGTGTAAACCGAACAACTTCCTGGAGGGTCAGACTGATGGACAAGCTCCTGCGCCAGTTTCTGTGAGTAGTGGGTTAGGCTGGAGGATTCTTTGTCCATCAGTACCTCCCTTCCATCGCGCACCAAAGACGGGTTTTCTTGCTGGTGCGATAGCTAGGGAATGAGAAATGGAATGAGGATTCCCTTAAAGGAAGCCACCAGTTGGATGGTTTGCAGGAGTCATTCCATTTCTCATTCCATTTCTCTTAGGAATGTAGGAATGAGCGCAGGGGTCCCCTCAAGGGAAACCACCTGCCTGTCGCAGAAGCAAGTTGTGCCTCGACAGGAGCGCGCCCTGCCTGGGCTACGCAATGCCGGAAGCATCCGATGCGAAGCTCCAGGAGGAGACGCTGGCCGAATACGCCTGGACGCCCAGCGGGAGAGAGCCGCATAGACGCCCGCGATGGTGGCGAAATGGCGAACTCCATTTCAATACCACCCAACTTTGGACACCCATTGGGCACTCAAAAGCACGGCCTTCCGATTTTCCAACAGGCACTTACGGCGCTTTGTTTGCGGCAAAGTGCCCCATTTTGCCAAGGGATGTTAGGACTTTAACTTTTGCCAACTACTGGGTTTTCTGTATTAAACCACTAAAAGTGAAACTTTGAGCGGGGGAGCAGAAAGCAACCCAGCTAAGATATCATGGAAGGATTCGATTCCCCTGTAAATGTCCACAAACAACGGTTTCAACCATGGCTTCAAGGTGGTGCGAAATGGATTTCGCCCATCCACGCTAGTGTTGCCAATTGTTGGTTTGCGGGAAAGAAACTCAACGACCCATAAAAGGCGGGTCTGGGATGAGATCTTTGAGCCAGGAGCACCTGCCAAGAGGAACTCGCGGAGTAAATTCGGGATGGCTTAGCTGGCCATCAAAGTCATGGCTTCACAGAGGTGCGTCTTTATTGTGGCTGTGAAGGCAAACCATAAGTAAAGCCGCATCTGCTGGGGGTCCCAAAAGAAAGCAAGACACACACACACACACCTTCATCCGTTTCTGTGGACGGTTACCAAATCACCCTGCAATAACCAAACCGCATTTCATCCCACCGGTGCCTGGATCGCGAGGATTTTGTAACCATCAGTGGAGGGAGGAATGTGTGCCGTAGAGGTCTTTTTTTTGAGCCATGACTCACAAGCGGATTTTGACTACTGATTAACACAATCCACACCTGCCTCGGATGGTTTTCACTTCCCTGATATTCTTGCACCAGGCAAAGAACAGGTATCACGTATTCCATACATCGTGTTTCCCCCAGGCACTATGGGCACAAACCCCAAACGTTTGTTGCGGAACCGGCGTGTTGTTTGGAATCACACTAGCTATTTTCTTTTCGGATCTACTCATTTTGGACTCCCCAAACAAGTGAGTGAGCAAGTGGTGATTCCAAACAGAAAGAAGCAGCTTGGTTCCATCCGGCTCCTCTTTTTTCAAGCAGGCTTCCTCGAGGGCCGAGGGCGTCTCGCTGGAACCAGTGAGTTACCATGTTTTGAATACCATGACGAGTCCGTGTTGATGCTTGGTTCCTTTTTCCTCTGTGCATGTGTTTGGGAGACCCCTTGTCAATTTATAGGAGCCGCTGGAGAATTTGCGGTTTCTCAACCGAAATGGCGATATTGGTTGCAGAGGGACATCACGGGTACATTCCATTCTCCACCCCACCCCACCCCACCCCACCCCACCCCACCCCACCCCACCGCACCTCACCCCGGTTTGGAGGCCTTTGCCCTTGGCTTGACCAGTCCCCTACAATCTCTCAGTTCGTTTCCTCGCTCGGCAAAAGAAAAAAGCAGAAAACACGCGGCAGGTGCAGCAACTGTCTGATCGGTCGCAGGCGGGAGTGGTTTTGCACGCAAGCGTTGAAGGGTTGAACCAGTTGAGCCACAATCAAAACCCGGGTAGATGAAGGTTAGTGAGGGACAATCCCAACCATAAATAGCTGCGGCCGCCTTCTTAATTCTTTACGTGGGGGCTTTGGGTAGACCATTTTAATACATTTTAATACCGGGTTTTGATTATGACTCAGTTGAACAATTTTTTGCACGTTTTGCTGGCCGGGTCCTTCACCCTTTCAGAACATGACAAACCTTGTCTTTTTTGTTGCATTTTGCTTGGATGTTGGGACTTTAACGTTTTGCCAACTAATGGGTTTTCCATGAAGCCACTAAAACTTAAACGTGTAGCAGGGAGCAGAAAGCAACATTTCCTTTTCCACGGTCTGTGTACTCAGGTCAGAGTTTTTTGCTTCGGGAACTGTGTCAAATGAATGAGCCAAATACGCTTCATTGAGCAATCTGAATCGGTGCTTGAACACTGCCAACATCAAGAAGCAGCGCCAGCAACAATAAGAAGACAGTAACAATATAGGAATGCAAAGAAGACCATGCAGCATCAGAAACAAGCCCACCACCACCACCACCACCACCACCACCACCACCACCAGCAGCAGCAGCAGCGGCAGCAGCAGCAGCAGCAGCAGCAGCAGCACCAGCAGCAGCAGCAGCAGCAGCAGCAGCAGCACCAGCACCAGCACCAGCACCAGCACCACCAGCACTACCAGCACTACCAGCACTACCAGCACTACCAGCACTACCAGCACTACCACCCCCCCCACACCCCCCACCACCCCCCACCACCCCCACCACCCCCACCACCCCCACCACCCCCACCACCCCCACACCCCCCACCACCCCCACCACCCCCACCACCCCCACCACCCCCACCACCCCCACACCCCCCACCACCCCCACCACCCCCACCACCCCCACACCCCCCACCACCCCCACCACCCCCACCACCCCCACCACCTCCACACCCCCCACCACCCCCACCACCCCCACCACCCCCACCACCCCCACCACCCCCACCACCCCCACCACCCCCACCACCTCCACACCCCCCACCACCCCCACCACCCCCACCACCCCCACCACCAGACACAACACCCTTTCTTTGTGGGAGTTCTGAGTGTTCTGCCTAGGCGAAACTCTCTTCACTCAAAAAGCCATCTCGGCGTAGAAGCAATCAGCAAACAAATGGAGTCCTGTCAGGCGTTGCAGCCACTGGCGAATCCTCCCGAGCTCATCGAGCCCGAGGTTTGGGTGGCCCCCCCCCCCAAAAAAAATGCTCTTTTTGGCTTTCCCATCGGCCTTTGCAACGTCAAAATGGACAGGCCCATATTGCAAGTAAGAGGAAACCCTTAGTTTATTACAAGTTGTGTGGTTGAGTATGGCTGGTTTAGCTTCAAAAGTCTATGTTTGTCTTTCCACATGTCCAGCGCCGTGTCAAATTTTCCTAGAACAACGGCTGCAGAATCCAACACATTGTTTGTCGCACAGCATGGCAGCCTCACCCAGAAGTTGTCAACATCACAACCACTATTGGCGTTATTGTTCATGACTGTATTTGTAGTGGATGGACAAAGTTCCAGCACCATATGGTAAGTGGTTTGTCGCAGCTTCACTGTTCTTGGCATCTTGCTTAGTTTTGTAGAGTTTTAAGTTTTGCTCCTGTTCATGTTCATTTTAAGTGGGTGGCTGCAACAACAAAGTGTTTTGCCGGGATTGGACAGATTCTGCATTTTTGTTAACGGTACGCCCCCCCCCCTTGCGCCCCCGCGTCTCTCGGGATTTTTCATTTGTTTGGCCAAACATGGGCACCAAAAAAACGGGTGTGCCATAATTATTTCTACCTGTATTTTTTTTTACCACTGTCGTGCAGTTTCCCTAATACCCGGTATTAAGGAGTCGGGATCCAAGATCCAAGATCCAAGATCCAAGATTGCTGGTGGACTTTTGAGGGACATCTTGAATCCATGAATGCCCCCCCGATCTTAAGGCTTCTTAGTACTGTCATGTACATCTCTTTATGCCCGGTTTTAAGGTTTTAGAGGGGCATTGCTGGATCCAAGATTTCCTTCAAACGTCCCCCAGCAATCTTGGATCTTGGATCCAGATTCCTGCCTGCCCGGTAGTAAGGAATCTACATGACCGTACTAAGAACCTTAATACCGGTATTGAGGTTTCAGGGGGTGGCGTTCATGGATCCAAGATGTCCAGATCTTGGGTCCAGATGCCTTAGTGCCGGGTATTGGGGAAACTGCATGACAGTACTAGTACTACGAAGCCTTTCTACTGGTATTAAGGTTTGAGCTGGAAAAAAACATGGATCCAAGATTGCTTAGGGTAACTCATGGATCCAAAGGTTCCAAAGTATCCGGGCAACCTTGGATCTTGGATCTTGGATCCAGATTCCCCTAACACCGGGTCTATATCACAGCACTAAGAGGGGGGGCCATTCATAGATCCAAGATTTCCTTTAAAAGTTCCCCAGCACTCTTGGATCTTGGATCTTGCGATCCAAGGTTTCCCTCAAAAGTCCTGCAGCAATCTTGGATCTTGGATCCAGATTCCTCAGTACAGGTATTAAGAAATCTGAGTACCAGTACGAAGAAACCTGAATGCCGGCACCAGGATTTGAGGAGGAGACATTCAAATAGCAGACTCGCCCCAAAAGTCCTGAAGAAGTTCCGCATTTTGGATCTGAGTACTGTATTGAGAAGCTTAAATTTAGCAGTCATAATTTCAGGGGGCAAGTTGGCAAACATGTTTCACAACAACTTGCATGCGCTTCAATGTTGAATATCCTTCATTTTCTGGACATTGCTTTTTGGCAGTTGTGATAGTTGTGATTCTTGAATCTTGGCAAGAGGACAGTTTCTCTTTTTGTTCCAGCGATATTCACATTTCCCCTTTTTTTTCTGGGGTCGGGCGTGCCTACATCTTGCTTGGAACGTTTGTTTTCTCTTATTGTTACAATGGACTTGCGTTCGGTCCACCGACTCTATGGCCTTTTTCTGGAGTCAGGATGTTGGAGAACACTTTCCTGGGCAATTGTGAATCTTTAATCCAGAACGTATGCATTTCTTGTGTGCAAGAGGTACCATTGGTTGGCCCAGCGAGACTTTGCTCAGAACGCTTGCTCGGAAAAACCTGCTCAGAGAACTTGCGCAGAGAAACTGATGGAAGAAGAGGCGACTGTCCACTCGGACCACGGACATGTCACGCGTGGTGCTTCGTAGGTTGGTCTTCATAAGGCCCGGGTGGCATGTGTTGTTTTTTTAGAGAACAGCAATTTTCTGGGCTTTCTCTATCAGACAGGCCAAGTACATCGAAGTAGACAGGAGAAATGCAGTGTCTGAGCCAACCAACGTTGGGCAATATGCGAGATCTTTCCGAGGTTGGTGTGTCTTCCTCAGGGTACCCATTTTGGAGTGGTCTGGAAGGGACACCAAAAGGAAACTCACCAGTGGGCCCATGGCCCCCCGATTTTCAGACGCACCCACTTTTACCGCAGAGGATGGCACATAGTCCACTTCGCACTTCTCGGACTCCCACGGATGTTTGCAGATCCGCTTCGGTTTCACGGCTTTTTTTAAGGCAGATCCGCTTTGGAACTGGGGGGGGCGAGGTCCGGAGAGTCGTTTTCTCCGTTTCTTCCATTTGGATTGGCATGAATTCAATGGACTTGGCCCAACACCCCAGGTCCCACAGGACACCCTGCCGGCCACCGGCCACGAGATGCCCGCGTCCAAGGCAAGGCGGTTGGGCTTTGTCGCCTTTTCTTTGGGAGGGCTCTTTTGTTTTTGTTTGGTTGTTTTTGCAGCTGTTTTTTTTTCTGGTTTGTTTTTGTTGTTGTTTTTTTGTTTTATTTTTGGGGGGGGGGCTCCGACTTTTCTGGGAGATACACATTCCATTCGCTGAAATGAATGGATTCTTTTTTCCCCTGGTGTTTTTCGGGAATCCATCACTACTGGGCATATTTTTTATTTTATCCAGTGGGCTTCAGCAAATGGAAGTACAGTTTCCCAGCTTTCCAGCGGGCGGGGTCTCCCAAGAGTTTGGGGTCCCGTGGACTTTCGCGCTGAGTACCAAGAGTGCGCGTTGAGAAGTCGGAGCTGCGAGGTGAACTGGTCCCAGTTTGCTGAATTTTTCTCGTAGGGCTGTGTTTGTGGGGTTGGCGTGATTTGGGGGGTGAGTGGGTGGTTTGGGGTGCAAGGGCGCATGCTTTTTGAAGCAACCCATGTCCTTTTTACCACTGTGATTGTTTTGTTATGACGTGTCTTGAACAAACGAGCAACTTGGCTATGTAGGTGGTTTCCCTTTGCTTGTGCCCTTTTTCTCACGGTAGAAATCTGAATGTTTGACCACAGATTCCCATGTCTTGAGGCCGAATTGGACGAACGATCCCTTTTGGGTTGGCTTTGGTAGCAAGGAAAACCAACGGCGGATGGATGTGCGAGGGCTCACTTGCAACAGACACATACCATGGTTTCCTGTCGAAGAAAATGCGGAGCCGCACAAGAAAACCAGCGAATCGAAGACTTGTCAACCACTCGGAGCCAAAGGCTTCCATTTGCTTAATAATCATATTTTTCGTTTTCCCCTGTTGGTTTTAAAGGGAATCTATCACTATTTTTTTTTTTCCAGGGGTCTCAAGCAAATGGAAGGGGTGCTCAGGCGGCGAGCGTCGGCAGCAAGGGGCATCCTCACTTCTGCTGCGGCCCTTGCAGGCACTTTTTCCGAGGCGCGGATCGGAGGATCGGAGGAGCGGAGGAGCGGAGGATCGGAGCGCGGATCGGATGGGCGAGGTTTCGATGTGTTTTCTTTATCCGGGTTTTCAATTGGATTCAGCGGATTCGTGGATGGTTTCCATGGGAAGCAGTGGACTCGTGGATGTCAAATTGGAAGCAGCGGATTCGTGGATGGACAAAAGTCCACTTCGCAAAGCTGCTTCGTTGCAGTGCGTTCAGCTTGCGGGTTCATCCATCCCCACGTGGGCTCCCATGAGCTGGAAAACACATTTTGAGCCCAGAGATGCTTTCTGAAAAGAAGGATCCTTAGAAAGACTGGGGAAGCTTTTTCTGGAGCATCAAGCTCAACTGCAACTTGTCTGTTCCTTCTGCTACATGGTCCTGCGCTTGCGCCAATTGGACTCCATTTACAGCCCGCTAGACGCGGGCCCATTGATGTGTGCCCGCTTTTCCCAGCAGGCAGTGGTTGGGCTGGAGGTATCCTTCAAGGTCGGCGCCTCTTTCGGCAGGAGCCCCATGATGTTCTGCAGGTGCCATCCCTACCCCTTGTCCATAGAGAGGCCCTTTTTCACATCCTGACCACCTGGGATGGGTCGGACTGGCGGTATCTTGTTTTGAAGCTACCCTCTTCCCTGCATTTCCTTGAGGCTCAGGAACACGTTCAAAGAATTCACCCCCAGTGCCCTAAAACTTCTCCCAGGGTCACAAAAGCGTCCTGCAACGTGGTATCTTGCCAGACATTTCAACCTTTGGGTTGGTTTCAGGCTAAACACAGACAGAAAAAAGAGTTGTCACCCCTATTCCAACCTCACCGGAGGACCTAGCAGGTGAGCATGTCATGGTTATTGGGAACCATTTTTCATTTTTGCTTGTGGTTTGGTGGTTGAACTCCAACCACTTAACCGCTAACATTTCTCAATTTTTTCTCCCCTCCCAATGTCAACCAATGTGTTGTTCCAAGTTTGGGGTCCAAGGACTTGAGCAATGTCGTGGTCGGCTTCTCCATGCTCACAGCAAAATAGCAGTGGCAACCCCGGATGTTTTTAAACCCCTCTCATAAAATCGGGGGTGTCACCTACGGATTCCAACGGCTGCATTGGATGGGGTCAAGCTGCATCAGTGTCGTCTTAGGCTCGGTACCCTGCCCATCCTTCAGACCACGAGGGAAGCAACCGAGTTGCTTTTCTCCGATTTTCTCCACGCCTCCATTTTTCTATCGGTTGATTCCAACCATTCTTTTCAACCATCGCTCTTTTCAATAACCGGATCTGTGTTTCCCCTGGGTTTTTGATGGTTTCCTGAAAAGATTCGGATCCCTGGAAAGAATGGACATGGAAGGTAGCCCTAGATTTTTGTTAAGACCCAGTTCGTGAAAACTGTTTGGACCTTTTTTCACCGACCAACGCGCCAAGTGGACCTGTTGGCACGCAGACCGAAGCCGGTGCGAGCATGTGGCTCGTGCGTTTCAGCCAAATGCACCCTTTTTTTTCAGCTTGATTTAGGGGGGACGCCAACAGGACAACCATGAAAGTTTGCGGGGTTCGCTATTTCACACATTCTGCGGGACACAAATCATGTGGGTTGGATTCGTGATTGGTGGATTTGAACTGCCGAGCCGCCAATCCACCAATCAGAGGGAAGCCGAGCACTGCGCGGGAAATTCTAGGGGTACCTTCCCCATTCTTGCCAGGGAGCACTGCGTGGAAACTTCGGAAACCCAGGGAAAACGGCCAGTTTTTGGAAAGAGCGATGGTTGAAAAGAAGGGAACAGGAATCAAGCCCTAGAGAAATGCCTTGAAACTTCAAACCGACTTGTCAAACAAGAAGTGCCGCGTAGGCGAGTGCAGCTGGGGTGGCGCCTGCAGCCGCTGCCACGTGTGCCAAGAGGAGGCCAAGCTGGACAAACGCCAGCGCCAGCTGGTGGCAAGCATGGTGCCTCGGTTCACAAAGCTCAGCCCACTCAAGACCATTAATCAAAACCTGGATCGCCAGTGGCGTTTTTTTTTCTTCTTCTTTTTCTTTTTCTTCTCCATGCACTCTACCCCGAAAACCAGCAGTGACTGAACAAGGCGATCGCAAATTGGCTATCTAGGAAGGCTCCTTTTTTTGTTGCCAATCCCATGGGAAGTGAGTCATTTTAGCAAGACTCCGGCTCAATTTCAAGGGAGACGAGCCCCCTCCCCGGAACCCAGCCGGGATCCAGCCGGGATTGACGCCCGCAAGCACAACCCAAGCAAGTGAAGTCTAGGAAGTTGCAATCCCAACCATCAAAGAAGAAATCTCCAGGATACTCTCCAGGAAGTTAAATTGGGAAGGTTCTGGGAATCTAGCCTAAGCCGCTTTAAGGGGAATTTAAGCATGTTTAAGGGGCATTTAAGCCTTTTATAACCTAAAATATGCCCAATTTAAGCCCAATTTAAGTCCAATTTATCTTCCTGGAGATTTGCCCACTGGTACGGCAAGATTTCCTGTTCCCGGACAAGCCCTTCCGACATCCCGATTTCCAAGCTTGGATAAGCCTTGGATATGCCCAGTCTAGGCTTGGGCAAGCCCAGTCTAAGCAAATCTAGTTTCCTGTAGAAGTTCCTGTTGAAATATTCTTGAAACCAGAAATTGGGGCGGCCCCCGGTTGAACATATATGTTCAGGAACTGTTTCCAGGTGTTCTTGTTTTGGCTTTTGGTGTTTGCGGCTTTTGACGGCTTTTGTGCTTTGGGCTTTCCACAGCACCAGCAGCAGGAGCAGCAGCAGCTGCTGCGGGGAGTGAACAACAGAACAAATCCTGAACAAATGTGCTGAATTCAGTCTCGACCCCTGCTGGGCAGACACCTTTCGCAGGTGTTTATTTCAGGCTCCGCTTTGTGTGTTGGATTGGTTTGGAGTTTGAACCCGACTTCCTTTTGAAGCCACATGGGGAATTTGCTCCCTAACGTCCCAAACCATCAAAACAAAGCACTTATTCTGGATAAAGTGATTGTTGTTCAGAAGTCTACCGTTGGTTGAGGACATGTGAGGAGGACAACTGAGGACAACCCAATTTCCATATATATATATATACACATATGTATACCCAGGGTCGAGTTTGGTCGGGTCGCCCCACTTTCATCCGGGAATCTGGATGACTTTGGGGTATTTGCACCCCATCCACAGTTGGTTGGTTTGCTTTGGGTTTCGGGAAACATTTCTAGCTGGACCACAGCATTGACCACATTGCCACACTCCAAGGTTTGTTAGCGCACCCCTTTTTTGTCTTTGGGTTTTGGTAGTAAAGGGACCTCCCAGGGACTCAAGGAGTTGATATAGCCCGAGTTCTATCTGGAAAAGATCAGCAACATCGGATCTGGGGGCTCCTCCAATTGCCGATATTTTGTTCAGGTTGGCTGCCTATTGAAACAAAAGGATCAACGGAAATGCTGCGGTGTGTCTCCATTGGATGCCTCTTCTGTCCCCATCGACAAACATGGCGCCCGATCCGTAACATGAAAGATCGATACCAACAAAAAGTGTCTTCTGCTCGGCAACTTGGGCTAAAAGGGTTTGCTTCAAGGCAGCCTTTGAGTCAGGGATTCCAATTTTATGGACTATCACACCCAATCCAATCTTATTTTCCTTGGATTGTCAGGGACAGATCTGTTCGCGGAAGAATCCAAGTCGTTTCGAGGTCCTGGCAGGGTTGGTTTTCAAGCATTTCAGTCGGTTTTTATGGAGGACTCTCAAAACAGATGCCGTTTGTGCTTGTGGGAAATGGTCGTTTTTTTTACAGCAGCAAAGCCATTTGCGTGTGCGGAGTTTTTTGGTCGTGACCCCACAGTGATTGGACAGTGAAACGGCCCCAAAGGAAGCCCCACCATGCGAACTGACACATGTCAGCTCTGAAATCTTCGGCATCTCCGCGCAGTGGCAACGGGAATCCAAGCAAGTCTCTGCGTCGGTCCACAGACGTTTTTTTTTTGTGCGGGGGGCGGGGTTGTTTTGATTAGAACATGTGGTGGGTTTGTCTTTGTTTGAGGGTACCGCCTCTTTTTGTGCTGAGCCTCAATTGGTGGTTTGGATTAGTCGCGCAAACTCCCTAAAGGTTGCACACTCAGTGCTCAGAGACCTAAATTCGTTCGTTTGGATGATAAGTGGTTTGGGATTTGAACCCCAGTTCCTGTTGAAGCCACATGGCCGCTAACGTCCAAACCACCAGAACCGGAAACCGACTTTTGTTGGTTGGTTTTACATGGACACCAAAAGGAAAACCCAACCATTTTGGGGGCCCAACCTTGAAAGGGATGGCCCACCCGCCTCTTGCTAGTGAAACGGTGGGGCGCTCCTTTCTTTTTTAATACACAAGTGTCAGAAAATCCCTTGGACGGCAGCCTTTCACCCATTTATATTTTTTGGGGGGCCGTTTTTTTCCGCCTTTTGTTTTTCGGGCTGTCTGTGAACGTTTGAGCGTTTTTCTTTAGGGGGCCTCCATCAGCTCTTCCTGGCGATGTAACGAATCTTCCCAGGAGCTTAACTCAGGTAGAACCGCTGGGATTTTCCGTATTGGACCCACAAAAAGTGAATTCAACACTTTTCGCAGAGGGGGTCAAGCAGCAGCAATGGAAAGGCAAAACCGGCTTCGGCCACAGAAAAGGGTGAGACTTCCCGTGGAGAGAGACCCCGAAGCGTCGGAGGATCGGGGCATTTGCCTGAAGATGTTGGCTACAGTGATGGAAGCCTACGCCACCAAGTACCGCCGGACAGACGTCCTGGGCTTCGTTCACTTCTTGCGCCGCGATACGATAGGGGTCGCGCCGACTCGCCGACTCGGAACGTCAACGCACATATTTTGCAGGTACATCAGCCAAACGAGAAAAATCGAACTTAGGTAAGATGCGTGTTTGGACGAGGCTATCCTGAAGGCTTGCAACATCAGCCATGAAGTTTTCTGTTAACGGGATCCCATATTTGCCGTCGGCGAATTCCCATGCTTTAGATTTGTAGTTCCGCGTCCAACACACTCATTTGACATTTTGATGAAGGGTTCTACTACCTGGTTTGACTAGTAGGACTTTGTGTGTGTGTCTGTGTCTGTGTCTGTGTCTGTGTCTGTGTCTGTGTCTGTG
>CAUJNA010002573.1:0-29375 GCA_963377175.1 Effrenium voratum
GCGCTTGCTGAAAGTTGGCACGGTCCAAGAAGCTTTGCGCACGTTGCAACATTGAAGACGGGGGGCGGAAAGGGGGGAGAAGGGCTGGTGCTTGTAGCGAGTTTCTTGCAAATGGGAAACGTTCGGCTTTCCGCTCTTTGCCCGGGGCAGCTTTGAGGTCCGCTCTTGGCTGCAAAAACGTTGCCGCTGCAGGGGGGGCCTTGGCGGTACTCTCCTTTGCAGAGCACGCTTCTTTGCAGAGCACGCTCCTTTGCAGAGCACTCTTCTCTGCAGAGTACAGTTTTTTGCAGAGCACGCTTCTTTGCAGAGCACGCTCCTTTGCAGAGCACGCTCCTTTGCAGAGTACTCTTCTTTGCAGAGCACGCTTCTTTGCAGAGCACGCTTCTTTGCAGAGCACGCTTCTTTGCGCAGCACGCTCCTTTGCAGAGCACGCTTCTTTGCAGAGCACGCTCCTTTGCAGAGCACGCTTCTTTGCGCAGCACGCTTCTTTGCAGAGCACGCTTCTCTGCAGAGCACTCTTCTTTGCAGATTCTTTGCAGAGCACGCTTCTTTGCACAGCACGCTTCTTTGCAGAGCACGCTTCTTTGCAGAGTACTCTCCTTTGCAGAGCACGCTCCTTTGCAGAGCACGCTCCTTTGCAGAGCACTCTCCTTTGCAGAGTACTCTTCTTTGCAGAGCACGCTTCTTTGCACGCTCCTTTGCAGAGCACGCTTCTTTGCAGAGTACTCTTCTTTGCAGATGGTGCCCACGCCGCTCTTCAGTGTGATCTTGGACAGGATGTCGTCCCCCAGATTGCCCAACACGCGGCTGGCGTTGGCCAGCTGGGCGCAGCGCAGGTAGACCTCGTTGTATGCCAGCATCTTGATGAACTCGAAGACCTGCTGCCCGCCGGAGACGAAGCTCGGGCCGAGCGCTGAAGGGCTTGCTCGGAGAGGCGGCCGGCGAGGCGGGGTAGTCCACTGCGTCTGGGAACTGCTGCTGCAGCTCCAGATCGTTCAGAATGAGCCGGTTGCCGTCGTAGGCGCTCAGGCTGTTCGTGGTCTCGCTATACGCGGCAGTAGCGAAGTTGGAGCTGATCCAGGCTGCCAGCCTGGCGCCCGTGTACGCACCTTCGGGCAATAACGGTTCAGAGTCCCAAGCGCGGCGTCGGCCTCGGTCTGTCGAGAGGAAACTGTCGGCGATTCTGATCTTGTAGACGGCCAGGTGCAGCGGCTCTCCCAGGTCGACCTCGAAGCTGAGCGCCGCTCCCATCTGCTTCTTCGAAGCGTGTGTAGAACATTTGATTCTTCGGTTTTAGGTAGTAGACAAAGAGGAAGCTATAGGGGTCCCTGGTCGCCTGCTCGTAGATCCTGTGCAGCTTGTCCTTCGGCAGCAGGGCGCTCAGCTCTTCGATGACGGCGTCCAGCTCGTGCTGGTTGCGCAGCCTCCAGCAGCAGAGAAGTTGCATGTTCACCCGCACGGCTGCGCTGATGAGTCTCAGCTTCTGGGAGCCCACCCAGGTGCTGATTTGCATGTGCCTGCCTCGAATGAAGAGTGTATCCAGGGCGCCATGAGGCTTGTGGAGCTGCGGGCTATCTGCGTAGTCGTCCAGGATAATCAGCGCCTGGTACAGTTTCTTCATCTTGGATGTCTCGGTGATCTTGCGCTGCCTCTGGATGATGCCCCGCAGCGCTGCCTCGTCCCACTCGTCGTAGAATGTGCGGTATTCACCCCCAGGTCCTGCTCGATGTACTTCTTGACGGGGATCCAGCTGTCGTCGATGTTCACGCTGGGACTGAATATATAGATTTTCTCAAAGACTCCGCGGTATTGCTCCAGAATCATGCTGATCAGCGCCACAGTTTTGCCGGACTTGCTGGGGCCGAGGAAAATGCCTCTGCGTGGAACCTGGGGCACCACGGGGTCCGAGGGCTGTTTGCTAGTGTATTCTCTTGTGGGAAAGAGCTTGATCTTCCCCATTCGTTCTTTTGCCTTTACTTCCCAAATTCGAAGCCGGGAAGCCGGGCGGCGAGTCCGGGAGCGATGCCAGCAGTATGGCATCGCGTCCGGAGTTTCCTGGATAAACTAAAGGGCTGGTATGCAGCTGAGGTACATGGGGAGCAAAACACGTGGAGCGGCTGCTGGGGGACGTCGCTGTACTGCACTCTCCCTTCTTCGGTTCCGGAAAGCTGGAGTACTACCTTGCCGCCCGGCGTCCGGCCCTGGAGGTGCGCGGCGTCGACGCCTTCGAGCCCGTCGCAAACCTGCACCGCTGTTTCTTGAAGCAAGACCCGGTCTTCCTGCGCTCCTTGCTGCGCCTGGTGGGGCGCAGAGTGGACAGGCGCTTCTACTTCAGTCGCCTCCTGCCGGGCTCTCAGAGAGGCCGTGCCGGGCGTCGGGCCGCCTGCTCATACGTCCTGCTGCGCAACAGCTTCTCGGGAAAGTGGGGCTCCTTCACACAGCAGCGGCCACTGGCGCTGAGCAGCGTGCGGCGTCTGCGACGGCCGCCGACGAATGTGACCGTGCGATGCCAGGACGCGCTGGCCTATCTACGCGCTCTGCCCTGCCAGGCGCCCCGACAAGCCATCTATGCCTCCCCAGGCCGCAGCATGAACTACTATGGCACGAGGAGGCAGGGCCGGCTCCATCACAAGGCTGTGCTCGGGCAAGAACAGCTCAAGCCCGAGCTGCTGGTGCTGCATCAGGGCAATCCTGCGCCCGCCGCAGGAATGGGTGGAGCAATCCTGTGCTGAGCGCAGGATTGAGGGGGCAATCCTGTTGCCAACACAGGATTGACTGAAAACTCCGCCAGCGCCCCGGTGAGAAGCAGGCCACTAACTCGGCGCTGCGGCAGTGGCCCGCACCAGGCACCAGGGCCGCACCAGGCCCGCACCAGGCCCGCACCAGGCACCAGGCCCGCGCCAGGGTTTTTCGGGCTGAAAACCAACTTGGAAGCTTGGAAAAGTCGGAAATCCGACCTCGGTGGGGAGCGAAGTCGGACCGAAGCCGCGGAGCCGGTTTCGCTTTTCCAAGCCTTTTGCGCACTTTTCGGCCCCAAAGAGAGCGGTGACGAAGCGGTGACGAAGCGGTGACAAACGGTGACAACCTCGGCGGGCTGGAATTCGCCGGTTTTCCGGGCCAAAAGCGGAACCCTGAGCAATGTGACCGTCTGAAACCTGCTTTCGACCGAAAACGAGCGAAACTTGAGGCTCAGGCATCCCACTTGCCGTCCGACACGGAAAAACGAACTCTTCGGAGTTGACCGTTTTGAGCGCTTTTTGCACCAAAAACTCGGCGGGCTGACGGGCCGCAGGCCGAAACCTCGGCGGGCTGTCGGGCTCCGAGCCAGGTCCTCGGCGGGCTGTCGGGCCTTGGAAAACCCTGCGACGCCGGAACTCGGGAACTGGGGCCGCTTTTGCGCACTTTTGCGACCCAAAGCGAGCGGTGACAAAGCGGTGACACACGGTGACGAGCTCGGCGGGCTGGAATTTGCAGGCTTTTCAGGGCAGAAAACGGAATTCTGAGCAACGTCTGGAGCCGGTTTTCGGCGGAAACCGAGCGAATTTGGAGGCTCAGGCGCCACTTTTGCCGTCTGACATGAAAAAACGAACTTTTCGGAGTTGGCCGTTTTGAGCGCTTTTTGCACCAAAAACGGAGCGGTGACGAAGCGGTGACATCAGTGGTGACAAAGGATTTTTGGCCGCAAAATGGCCATTTTGGCAGCTTTTTGGCCAAAAAAACCACAATAATTAGGTTACTATAGGCTGTCTTTCCTTACTACTCGACATCCTCCTCAAGCTCATCAGCGCGCGCCTCCGCCGCCGCTCGCTCACGCTGTTCCTCGATGATCTCGATGTGGCGGTCCTGCAGCCAACGAGCTCCTCATCGAGGTGCGATGAGACAGACGCTCGGCCTCATTCTCCAGAAGCCATGCCTGCACGCAACGGAAGGCCGCTGAGGAAGTCATCTTGAGCAGCTGCGGCGGATCGAATAAGTATTAGCGAGGTAGTAGGCCTTCTCCATCATGAGCTTGGAGAGCTGCAGCGTGCGGGCGCCGACTTGGGTGGGCACGCTCATGCAGGCCTTGCTGCGGTTCGTCTTGAGCGTCTCCACGAAGGCCAGGAACCCCTCCGAGTCGTTGATCTGGAACTCGAAGTTCGTCACGGAGCTCTTGCCCACGGCCCGCTCGAACTTGGCCGGGTCCACGTAGGCGTTCGTGTTCCTGAACTTGTCGGGGTTCATGCAGCAGCGGCCGAAGATGGCGTTCTGGGTGAGCTTCCCACCTTCTCGGCGACCACGCCAGGCGAAGCGGTAGGCTCTGTGCAGCCTCCAGATCCTGGCGCCCAGCACGTCCAGCAAAAACTTGAGGCGCTTGCCGTCCACACCCTCCTCTACGTGCCGAGGAAGGGCACGAGCTTCTTGCAGGGCGACGGGGAGAGGCCGAGGCGCTCCGCCATGTCCGCCGTGCGCGGGCCGTACAGGCCCTTCCGCGTGCGGGGGGAGCCCAGTCCAAGTGGTCGTGCACCTCTGGGGGAAAGTTGTAGTCCACGAGGAGCAGGTAGCTCACCTCCTCGGAGTCGGACTCCCAGTCCAGCCCGGAGAGGCGCATCTCGTGCAGCCAGCTCAGCCTTGCGGGCAGGGGCCGTTGGGCATGGCCAGCGTCATACGGGCTCCTCGGTCGTAGTCCTCCTCACCCGTTCAGGCGGCTCGGGCAGCGTGACATCTGCGCCTGGAAGGAGTCCCGGTGGCTCTCCATCACGTCCGCCAGGGCCAGGACGTCGGTGTGGAGGTAGCAGTTGTGGAACTTGCGGAAGGTCTCACCCCATGAGATTGGCGGTGTTGACGGCCAGCCGGTAGTCCTCGGCGCTCACCGCTTTCCCAGCCGAACGGGGACCTGAGGCTGGGCTTCGCCTTGGACGACTTCGCAGGAACGAAGTGGAAGAATTTGACGGGCCACGACATCGCGGCCCAGACGCCCAAGACCATCCCAGTGGTCTTTCACAACGGCTACATCGCTACGATGGGCTCTCCTGTCAGCGCGACAACGACGGCACCGAAAGCGAGGCAGAAGGAAGCGAGTCCGAGAGGCCCGTGCCCATGGCCAAGGCGGCGCCAAAGGCCGCGCCCAAGGCCGCTCCAAAGCGCCCTGCAGGCCGCGATCAAGCAGGGCGACTACAGCCACCTCAGCCTCCGAGTCCTCTGCAAGTCATGAGCTGGATTCGCTGAGGTTCGTGGACAGCATGAACGTCTTCCCCACGAGCCTGGCCAGCATGATTGACGACCTCAGGGCCTGCGCCCACAAGCAGCTGCCTGAGCTCTTCCCGCTGATGGCCTCTCGCTTCACCCCGAGCTGCAGCTGCGCACACCGACCGACTCTCCGCCTCAAAGACGGCCTCTCAAACAGCGGCGGACGCACTGCGATCTGGAGCAGGCGTGGGACTGCATCCTGCGCAAGCTGCCCGTGCCCTTCGAGCAGCACTGCTACGACAGCGTGCTATGTCCGGGCGCTTGTACTGCTTGGCCTCCACGGAGTCGAACAGCTGCAGCAGCTCTGCCACGTCGGCCTTGGCAATCTCCGTCTTCACCCGGCTGTCGGACAAGTCCGTGAAGCTCGTGTTGCAGACCACGTTGCCCGTGTTGCCTGCAATCACCAGGCACAAGCTGGCCGAGCACTACCTCACCTGGAGACGCCGAACTCGGCCCGTCAGCATGACCCGGAGGAGCTGGAGCACAGGGCCGCCGCTCGCTGCAGGGACCTTCGACCTTGAGGGCTCAGAGAAGAGAGGCTCCACCACTGCCACGGCGCCGGGCGGTATCTCGGGGCGCTAGCAGCCCAGGGTGGCCAGCGTCATGGCCCCTTTGTTAAGGACGTGCTTCAGCAGCAGGTTGCCTGCCTCCAGGGTTGCATCCAGCACGCTGTGAAGTACATCTTGGCCGCTGGTCACCCACGAAGCTGCCGTTCAGGGGGTCGTGGACGTTGTTGGCCTCGGACATGTGCGCCACAAAGTTGGAGGCCGTGCCAAGCCGGTACCGGCAGGCGAAGAGGAGCTCTCGGCCTGGCGTCAAGTTGTAGGTGCGCACGATGCTCCAGGGGTTCACCGCCGGGTCGTTAGCCGTCCCCACTCACTGCGCCCGCGGTGTGCGTGGCCAGGGCCGCCGCCCCACGATATTCAATTTTGACGAGGGCGAGTGACTTCGACACCTGAGCCGCGCCTTGCTACAAAAGTGTTTGCTTGCATGTTTGTTGTTGTGTCACATGTAGCGCTTGTAGTCTGCAGCCGTGCACCTCTCGATTTTGCATCAAGGGTTTGAGGCGTCAGGCCGTGGCTGGAGTGGTGTCCGGATCCTCAACAACCAGATGCTCAATGGGTCAAGATTTTTCATCCGGGATCATGGACTCCACAGGACGAACGTGATGATCCGCCTCCGCCCCGTGCATACGGAGAGCGGAAGGAGTTCTATGTCCCAAATCTTGATCAAGAAGGCGGGCAGCCCGGCTACCGGCAAGTCGCTGCCCCTCAAGCTGTTCACGACGTCAATTCGATGTCTTTTCCTGATCAACATAGCGTGGCCACGCAATCATCGGCTTTGTGTATGTCACCGCAAATGTTGAATGCGATTCTTAGATCATCGGATGCTGCGGCTTTCTCCACTGAGGATCTCACTCGTCTTCAAGATGGAATCTCTCAGCAACTGTCGGATCGTGCGCGTCAAGCGTCCCATCAGCACCAACCAGTACGTGCATCTTGTGGAGTTGAACCACCTGAGTCTATTGGAGTCTCTGATCCATATCTACCTACGACCCAACCATGCAGCTCCACCGCCAAGGAGAAGCCTATCTTCGAGCTAAATGATGAAGAGACTGATGCGTGTTGAGCATGGCACAAAAGGGTGCTTTGTCATGCTCGTGCTTTCTTGTGTGGTTGCTGATTGTGCATGGTTGTACATGGTGACTGTTTCTTTGCTAGCTGGATCGGAACCCGCGGTACGCCCTGTCTTTCACTTCGGCATGGACATCGAGGATGCAAAGCAGCACCCATGGCTCGAATATTCAGTCTGGCAGGATCAGGAGTGGGTGCGGATCTATACTCCGGGACAACCTCAGCTGTGGCAACCAGCCTGACCTACCAGACAACTCGTTTCGGGAGTGGAAGCGGGTAACTGATCCCATTGGTGGGACTGGTGAACACAGTCAGGCGTGGACAATTCGCGACTGGCAACATCAAGGTTACCAACGCATTCTTTCTCGCTTTGAGTCCTTCTCCACCCATCAAGCCCAGGATCAATCGCTTGTTGACGTGCAGAATTCGGACATAATCCGAGTCGAGGAAATGTTCACCTATGCCCCCCCTATTTCTGACGGTGATCGCTCGACTGCTTTGCAACTTCCTCCAGTCTTCTATGGCGACACCCGCAATGCTCATCGTGGTGATCTTTCGTTCCCGTGTTCTGAGCGGCTTCGGGCAGTTTCGCGTTTCCCTCGCCGCTGTGGATATTTTGGCAAACGATAGAGATACGAAGTTGAGTATGTGATCTTCCTGCTGAAAAAGAGACTTCTCGCCCCTCACTGAGGGGCGTGTGTGTGCGGAGTGACAGAATACCCTGTCACCACTGGAAACGCCAGAATCAGTTGCAGGGGGACCATCCATTTGCTGTGTGCGATGGTCCAACGAAGCGGCCACAGCAAATGCGGATATCGAGGCTGATCACCTCGACGTGCCTGTGCATCTCGTGTGATTCAAAGTCCTTTTGGCCCGTTGTTTCTCTCGCTGTGTGTGCTTCATGTTGAACCTTGTAACGTTTTCGACACTAGAGGGAAACCGAGTGCATTGCGAGCCGAAACTTACGCATGAAGAACCTTATCCAAGCCGAGACTTACCAGTTGTACTCGAAAGATTAGCACTGCGCCAATGAAGACGCCCTTCTTTGCTGGTGAAATCCAACGGGGCGCCGTTGGACGTACCTGCCGTTGTGATGTTTGTGAATGTCCTTTCTTTTGGTCCCCTCCCTGAACCGCCGTTGCTTCTGTGTGTCCCTTTTAAAGTAACTACAGGGAAGCCACGTGTTGTGCGAGTCGAATCTCACCATACTCGAGTAAGTGTGTGCGCCCCATTCGTGGGGAATCCTCGGGTGTTCCCATTGTGTGACCCCGGGCCGGCTCTGTCGGAAAATTTGACCTCAACGTGCTTATCATAGAACAGCGGAATTTCACAGTTAACCAGGAACGAGGTTTCACTAAAGGGAAGAAGACAGCGGTCAGATCATAGAGACGTCTCACCACTGATGTTTGCGTTTGCTTGCCATTTGTTGGATTCGCTGATACCTTGCCGTTGCATGGATTTGCGTGTTGTCTGATACGTGTCTCTCAAGGTGGAAGCGTGAAGATTAAGAGTCGATTGTGCAACCATGTCTCGACGTGATGATCGTGATAGATCCAGGACTTGGCGCAGACGTGATCGGAGTACTTCTCCTCAAGCTCGTAAAGCACACCGACGTGAACACAATGATCACCACGTCTCGGAAGGCATGGATTGGAACAACCTGGTATCTTGGCAACACAATTCCGGCTACAACTCTGCCAACAATTTTTCCGATGATGCCCACCAATTTTCAATCGACTCATAGTCCCACACAGCAATTCCAACATCCAGCGATCAACTACATGATGCCGATCCCTCCAGCCCCACGCCAACGAAGTTCATGCCACCCGTGATGCCACCACTGGTCACTACCCAGCAACCTACACCCCCACCGGGACCTCCTGCGGCTCTACCGGTTCGTCCTCAGAAAGCCTGGCTTACACCATCGCCTAACTGGACACCTGGAGATGGCATGTTTGATGTCAATCAGCTCTACAACTTCAGCCTACCCATGACCGTTGCCAACACGGCAGATTTGTGACGTGGGAAGGCTTTCGGACTTGCTTTGGAGTACCTGTTCCAAACTACTACGACGATCACAATCGATCAACCTGCTCACCCTGGAAAAGGACCTTGCCAACTCGCTGGGTCTCAACATCGATGACTTCAATCAGCGGATCAAGGTTCATGACCATTTGGCCAGCTTGGTACTTCAATTTCTTCAGCGACACCACGCTTCTCTCACACCTTCCACCCAGACAGATGACATGGTCAAGAAGTACAATGATCTAAATCGTGCGCACGAGCTGCTCCAGGCTCAGTTTTCAGCATCGCTGCGCGCTTCGACCTCCCCCACGATGGCAAGCCAGAAAGATGATGCAGAGTTGGTTACACCGCCGCCGGTCAACCGCAATCCTCGTCACCTGCCAGCTCCCTCCCTACGGCCAGCGCAGCGGCCCTTGATGGCAAGTCGTTTGATAGCGCGGTGCAACCCCGGATCATTCAGTCTCTTCACGCAGTGTCTTCACCACCGTCCAAGCCGGCAGCGTCACAATTGCTCACCATGCGCCACGCCGGAAGAAGTTGTCAAGTACTACACATGGACCAGTGACCAGCCACGCCTTTATCTCAAGCAATCGCCCACAACCACAACTTTGACGTCGCTGGTCAAGTGGGCCAATCACCCGTCCCGGCTCAACGGCAACAAGTCATTAGATTCCATGGCGACGCAGCTCCTTCAGGCGCGTCAACGCATGCCGAAACGCGACGCACCTACTCTCGGGGCGATGGCGGCTTCGTGGGGACTGGAGCCCGGCTATCTCACCAAGCTCACTGAGAAGGCATTGAGTCACCTCATCGTGACCGCTCGCTTACTCTGCGGATGAGCAGGCATCTTAATGACCTTCGTTCTCCTATGAGCCCGGAGCGGCAACCGTGTCACGGATGTGTCAAGGTTAAAACTCGTCCGTCATCTTTTTGCGTTGCGCCAGTTTGATCTTGTGCTTGGTTGTGCTTGCGTTGCCTTGTGCGTGATTGTCTGTGCAGCTTGTATCCATGTCGCCGCCTTATGGTAGATGTCATTGGTTGCATTTTCACCATGTCAACGGATACTTGTTCCGCCAAGAACGGGGAGTCGCTATGGGATCACCAGCCGCGCCGCCGCTCTGCAATCTGGTTGCCACGGTTGAGGATTTCTTCTGGCGCCAGACAATGTGTTCTCTGCGTTTTCGCACGCCCGATATCGGTGTGATCTGGCATGAGCGCTACGTCGACAATCGTTTCATTCTGCTACGTGATTCAGCCCCACACTCGCCCGTGCTCATGAATTTTCTTTCCCTGGAATTCTATCGCCCGCCAGTTATGCTTGAGGTTCAACATGATGACAAAGTGCTGGGCTATCGATGTGATTCTTCTTCCAGAACTATTACACCACAGCTACTTGATCATCCCTCCCAAATCAAAGGAATTCGGAGTGCCAATGATCAGATGCTTACTTATTCTTCTTGGTCTTCTCGCTCCTGGCTCATCATACGTGGTGCACAACCTGCGGTTCAGCAACAGCAAGGACTTAACGCTCTCAAGCGCCTTTATGAGGCCAAAGGTTTCGATCCCCAACTTCTCCGTGACGTTCGGTCGACTCGGGACAAAATCTGCATGTGAGCTTGTCATGTTGTCTCTTCTTGTGCACGCTTGTGATTGTTGTTGATTTATTGCGTTGTGTCTGCATGCAGCTGGCTCAGAACCATGGCGGAGTACACGGTCACCAGTCTCTTACGCTCAGACGGATCAGTGCAAACTACGAGCCGCGTGACGCTGGATCACCTTCCCAACTTCGGCAATGAGATGCAAATGTTCATCCGGACACACGGACTAGCACACCAGCAAAGTGTACAATCCCACGGCCCATCCCGTGACTCCGGCACTTGGATCTGAGGCCAACATCCAAGCGGCACGCAATCACACCGAAAGGACACGTTCGCGCTCACCCAGGTCCCGCCATTCCCGGATCAAGCTCACCCCAGGCCCACGGGGAAAGTCAGATGATGAGGAGGGCTGGGGCGAATGGAAAATTGATGGGAGGCGTGCTCATGGTGATCAAAGGAGGCCCCGCTCGCCTCCGTTGCCTCCCGCTCAAGTCAGTCCATCCGAGAACCGCGTTGTGCTTCCTCTCTCAGTTCGACAGCATGTACCCAATTTTGGCAGTCATCGCTTTAAGCTGCGCGCTGGTTCCCAGGTCGAGGAAATTGCCATCGTAGTGAACGATGTCCTTGCCGACACCTTGCCCTCGATTGCCGCCTTAGTGTTTCCTGAACCTGAGCAGTGGAAGAAATCGTGGGAGACGGTCTACAGGAGCCTTATGCCGCATCGCCGCAGCATCGTCGAAGATGAGCAGCGGGTCAAGTCCATTTCGGAGTTTCCATGTTCTCCGCCACCGCATGGCGTCCCGGGACGCTGGACGGATCAAGTGGTCAGAGAGATTTCCGACCACTTCCGGATCTTTCCAAAGTCACTGCCGCAGCAACTCATTGTACAGCTTGGCATTTGCAAAGAAAAATGGCCACATATCCGCAGGGCTACACGGACGTATCACCACTTCTTGACGGACAAAAAGAACTCCCAGAAGAACCTATTCGGGATCATCTTCTCGTTTGAGCCGCACCGATTGCTGCCGGACAAGCATTGCACTCAGTCACAGTCGACGTTTTCTGGTCCCACAATACCAATATGCAGGCGGCCATGAACATCCTGCGTGATGAAGAGCTGATCAGACCCTTAAAATGGCAAGAGACCCTTCCCCCAACCACGAGTGCTCAAACTGGAACGATGTGTGGTTGCCTCCGATGGGATTTTTCTGCACAATCTCAGGAAGCGGCAGTCCAATCAGCAGCGCAGTTCGCGGAAATTCACACTGAGCGCCCCGTGTGCATTGGTGGAACCGCACGACTCCGGCAACAGCCATACCCCGTGGCGGAGTGTACGCTGACATAGCTGCTTCCCATTACTATGACTGCATTCACGCCAAAGATGGCAGGTGGAAACTCCGATCTTCAATTGCGGTTCCCAGCTACATGGGCATGTTCTGGTGAACGACTATGGCAATCCAGTGTGACACCTCTTTTTGCACTGGCCCACCGTGGTTTGTGCCCTGACTTTCATGGTGTACATCATGACGCTCCTCTTCCGAAAAAAGCGTATGGAGTTGCCTGATGAAGTGTGTTGCGTGCTTGTTGAGTTGCTTGCCGTCGCCGCATCTTGAGTAGACTACTGATTGACTTGGCCCTCTCTGTCGCATCTTCACCTGCATTGTGATGGATTATGGAAACCTTTTACGTGAATGTCGGCGCATGCTGCCTGCCATTGTCGCAAATCAGTCTTCTTCTGGCCGGACTGCAACGTCTTGAAGGCCAGCAGCGGCATCCACAGCCGCCGCCACCGCCACCGGTTCCTGACGGCCAACTACCGCCGTTACCCCCGCCATCTACGACACCACCGCCCTTGCCGGCAACATCAGTCCGGCCGGATTACATAACTGCACCGGTCACTCTTGTGGCCCTCAGACAACCGTACGGAGCACCCTGCTTACGTCCGCACGGTGAGTGTCAGTACTTCCTGGGGGCACAGACGGAGGAGAAGGTCCAAACATCGGAAGCCTTATCGGCGTCGATCTTGCAGTCATCACCGGCAACCTTCTGGCCGACCTGACGACGTGGTTCCCACGTCCCGCCGCCAGGCCTACAATCCGAAGTACCCGCCGGCAGTCAAGGCCATGCCGGCGTGTCGACCATCAGGTCTGTCGTATGACCGTTGACGGAACACCAGCGGCAAAAGGACCTCAGTATTTTGGCGCATGCGTGTCCACAAGCATCATGTCTTCGCAGTTCCGCAGCCTTACTTGCTTGATTTGTCCTTGCTGTGTGTTCATTTGCCATGCAGTTCTCAGCCGAGTTTGTAAATAACCTGGTGGCGGTACTCAATGTTCTTGCATTCCAAGTTGCGACAGCTCTGGACACCCTGAACTTCGCCCTGATGACCGAGCGAAGCCATCCGTCGGACACTAGAGTGTCTTCCAGGGCACCACGGAATTCCAGACACGGGCTGCGTCCTCGCATCATCACAGAGCGCATTTCGTCTGACCGATCCCGCTCTCCTACTTGAATTCGAACCCGACCTTTGGACACTTCATCCACCTGGTATATACCGGCCTTATCCCCACCTCGTGAAACACATCGGAATGCCGCTGACAACAATTCTGGTCGTCGGCCTGAATCGATGTTGGATCACCTGCCACCACCACGGCCGCTTGCTCCCTTAGCCCCACACGGCGGACGTGAACCAGGACAGATAACGCCTACAACACCTGACTTGGATTCTGATGGCTCAGTGCGTCCACATCCAGGTGCCTTGTCGTTCCAACCGTCTTCTACAGTGGTTCATGGACCTTGGGAACTTCTGCAAGAATTTACCATTGCGCTTCAGGGTGAGCTGGATAAGATGGTGCGGCGGAAGAAAGACAAGGATTCCAGGCCCACATACAAAACCATTGCTCGGTTCCTTCAGAAGCCCATTGAGGAAGTCAAGCAGGTATGGAAGGTCTACCAGCAACTTGAGGCTTGCGGCTAGAAACCTGGTTATCAAATGCACCAGCGACCGCAGGAGGACTACATGGTAGGCCGTGGCGGTGTGTTCGGTTAGCGCTGCAGGGTGTTGTGACGGTTGGGATTGCAGTCATTACTGGTCACATGAAATTTACTTGCTTGCGCTTGACTGGCATTTTAACCAGTGTAATATTGCTTGCCGTCGTGGGTGTTGCCGCTGTCTTGGATTGAATGCATGACTGAGTTGCTCAAATCATGTCGGAACAGGTTGTACAGACGTACATTACTTGGACCCATGGAGCGCAGCCGACGTGGTTACAGTTTCACGGACCTGGTGCCCTGCTTGACAGACCCATTCGGCAGACTACGTTACCTCCGCCCCCACCAAGTTTCCCACCACTTCTTCCACCTCCGCCTTCTCCACCACCACCACCACCGGTGATTCTACACCCACAGTTTATGCCCTCAGTGCGAAGCCCCTTGATCTCAGCTCCTCGCGGACAATCCTGCCCTGCCACATTGAAATCGCAGCGCACACGCCGCTTGATCTACAGCACTGACCATTCCCGTGATAAAGAGCTACGCAGCCCAGGGCGTTCATCCAAACGATCTTGGACAGCATCCGCTTCTGCACCGCGGAGATCTTGGCGGCCCTTTACCGTGTTCCCCTCCAAACGCGCTGCTCGCTCATCGCTGTCCCATCGGCAAATTGCAAGCATTACTGTCATGCCTTTCAGCGCCATGGGCGGAAATGTCTTTCCCCCTGTGCTCGTAGACGACCAGGACATTATCATTGCAGGTGTGCGCGGCATCAACGGCGGTGAAGCTTAGGCGTCGTATATTACAAACCTCGCTGCTGTGTCTCACCTTGAGTTTGAAAAGTTGCCTTGCGTTGCCTTGGTTGCCACTACAGCTGTGCGCGGTTGTCATTGCATGTGTGTCTTCGCCGCAGATTTTCGATTGCTTTTAGCGGCCGCGTGATAGCCCGCCTTGCCGCTATGAACCCTTAATATTTCAAGTGCCAGATCGACAGAGGAGTGGAGTGGATTCGAATTTACTTACCGGGCACGTGGCGACCCGTTCCCGATGATGCTCCAGTGCTCCCCCCGGTCTACGCTTCCACCTATCGGGAGTGGCGCAGGTCATATCGCTTCCAAGTGTACTGGTCCGAAGAGAGCGCCGGAGGAACAACAGCGGACCCCATTGTCACGCCCAGTTCGTATGTGTCCTACCACGTGTGGGAGTACCGAGACTGGCAAACACGAGGGTATCAACGACTTGGAGCTCCTCTACCAGCCATTGGACCCGCGACGCTCGTGAATGCGGACGCCAATTCCTTGGTGGACTCATCGGTTCCGGATGGGGCGTGGCGAGAGCCGTCACCACCACCATTCTATGATCCTTGGAACGATTCGGAGTGATACTTGGGCAACATGTCGGATAAAATGACGCGGTTGTGCTTGCTTTGTGTGCGATTCCATGTTGAGTTGTCTTGTTGGGTGTTGTGCGTTCCGTCTCCATTTGTTCGCCGCTTTCATTTGACTTCGAGCGGCTTGCCTGGTTGATATGTTCAATTGTACAATGTATGGCGCAGCACGATGGGTCCTGCCCCGCTACTTTGACTACGACATCGTCAATGGCCCCGCGCATACGAGTGTTGAATGGATTCGGATCTATGTACCGGGTCCATGGCATCCAGTCGCCAAGAACACCTTGGGACCAGCCCCGGATGACTCAACCACCTATCGGGAGTGGCGCAAAGTTTACCACTTCGAAGTGTATTGGCTGAGGGATAGCGCAGGCGGCACCAACACAGGTACTGTTTCGCAGCCAGTCTCTTATGCATCCTTCTATACTTGGCACTATCGAGACTGGGTCACCAGGGGATACCAACGGCTGGGTCGTCCACACCCTAGCATTGCGCGGCCAGTTTTCGCTTCGGGCGCACCGGACCTCAGGTACGCTGGATTGACCTCTTCGTCGGCATCCTCCAACTCGGATGGTGGCTGATGCTCGTCATCGCCTTCCTGGGGAGTCTGTTCAGTTCATTTCGATTCAGGAGGTTGACTTCGACACCGGAGCCGTATTTCTTGCACTGTTGTTGTTGTGTCTCTTTCAGTAATTGTTGTCTGCAGCCGTACACCTATCAATTTGTCTTTCCGGGTTTGAGTTGTCATGCCGTGGCTGGAATGGTATCCAGATCCTCAACAACCCAGATCTTTCATCCGGGATCATGGACTCCACATGAAGAACATGATGCTCCACCTCCACCGCACACGTATAGAGAGTGGAAGGAGTTCTATGCCCCAAACCAAGACGGTGAGCAGCCCAATGTCACCATGTGGTACAAAAGAGACTGGGCCACAGAGGGCTATCGGAGAGTCGCTGCCCCTCAAGCTGGTCATGACTTTGATGCTATGTCTTTTCCTGATCATCACAGCGTGTCCACGCAATCCTCGGCATTGAGTATGTCACCGCAGATGTTAGAAGCGATCCTTAGATCCTCGGATGCAGCGGATTTCTCTACCGAAGATCTGACTCGGCTCCAAGAAGGGATCTCTCATCAACTGACAGTTCGCGCACGTCACGCTTCCCAACTACATCAACCTGTACGTGCATCTCGTGGAATCACACCATCGGAGACTGTTGGGGTCTCTGACCCATACCGACCTGTTAATCCTCCCGACAGCTGCAAAGCCAAGGCGAAACCTATCTTCGAGCTAACTGATGACGGCAGCGTACAAAATAAGGGTGGTTTTCACACTTGCATTACTTGCCACGCCCCGCAACACCACGGCAGAGGGGACCCAAGCGCGACCTTAAGCCAGCCCGCGTGCCTTCACGCCCCACCAAGAAAGGCAAGGGGAAATCCAAAGGAGCCACGCCATCGCCAAAGCCCAAAGCAGATTGGTGCACTACCTATAAAGGGCGCGAGGTCTGCCGGCGCTACCAGACGGGCAGTTGCACCAACGACCAGTTTCGCCCACGTGTGCGCCATAGTGGGCTGCCAGCAAAAGCACCCCGCCATGGACCGCAACAAACACACAGCCCGGATCTTGGACCGGCGCAGGATCGGGCAGCCGAACCGCGGCCGGCCTTGCCGCACAGCGGGCCCCATGCGCCATGTTCACCATTGCATATGCCGGTGGAAGCTGCCCTGACTCCAGCCTTGCCCTATGCGCGCTGTAACGAGCCAGGCGCGTCGCCAAGGCCACACACGCCCGCCCAGGCAAGCTCAGCGGAATCACCGTTGCATCCAGCCTCAAAAAGGCTCTTTTTTGGACGTGTTTGCAGGCAGGCTGCGCCCGGTGACATCGGCGGCAGCCATTAGCCTTGGCCTTGACTGCTTTGAGCCCTTTGATCTGGATGGAGACACTGCGCACGACAGCCTGCATAACGTAGTCTTCGAGGCCCTTCTCAGACTCTGTTGGTCAGGAATCGTGGCCCTGATAATGCTTGCCCCGCCTTGCAAGGAATATTCCAGACTTAAACTGCGCCCTGACGGACCCAAGGCCTTGAGAACGCCGCAGTACATGAACGGGGTCCCCGGCCTTTCGCCTTCGCAGCGTAAGAAACTGCTGGATAGCAAAACCATTCACGACCGTGGCAGAGCCCTGTTCAGAGCAGTGGTCTCCAAAGGAGGCGTAGGCATTTGGGAACAACCGCCATCAGCCATGTCCTGGCTGGAAGAGGCTAACTTCCAAATGTTACGCGATCACCAATGTGCCCTGGTGTGGGTAGACGCCTGCAGGCACAATAAAGCCTTCTCCAAATCGTGGGCGTTCGGCTGCAACAGTTCGAACACACATGCCCTGGAGGCCCGTTGCAATCACTCATACAAGCACCGAAGCATTGCAGGCGTGAAAGAACAAGGAGTCTACCTCAGCACTCTGACCGCTGAATACCCGCCTTCACTGGCCCTGCAGCTGGCCCAGGTAGGCATAGGAAGGGTCAGCAAGACAGGTTCCTTCCGACAAACACTGCCATTGCACTCCGAAGTCTCCAGGACCATCACACTGGCGCCTTGCAGGCTCCCGACCTGCGACGGAGCAGGAATGCACTCTTCCGCAGACTGGTGCTGTCCCAAGCCAGAACATCCGCTGCAAGCAGTTGCCAGACCCTGGCTGCGTTGGATGCATGAGCGCAAATTAGTGCCACGACTCCTTGCGCACATCAAGAGCAGCTCTCCGGACTGCCAAGTCTCGCCGTCCGAAAGCCTGGAAATGCAAACTTAGCTTACACGGCTCTAAAATTGCCCTGCCCTCCAGACATGAGCCCCGAAGCAGGGCAGCCGTACAGACTCCACCTGCTGCAGGCCTTGGCCAACTCTTGGGGTGACCCGGACATGGCCCTGCTGCCCTTTCTGCAACACGGAGTGCCGACAGGAGCCGTGTCAGCCTTGCCACCCAGCCTTCAATGGCCGGCCAAGAAGCCAGACTCCGCCCTGCCGCCGGATCTGGAAATCTGTGAAGGCAACTGGAAGATGGCCGAAGACGAACCAGAAACCGTGCAAAGCTTGCTGCGCAATGAAATTGCCAACAACTGGATTGTAGAACCGGCCTTAGCATCGCTGAGGCTCGGGAAAAATGGCCCTTAGGCGTTGCCGTAGGCAAATTAAATGTCGTTTTTGCAGAGGGGAAAGAGCCGCGCCTTGTCCTCGACAGCACTGTGTGCCAAGTGAGTACCAGATGCCAGCTACCAGAGCGCCTGAGCCTGCCAATGGCATCGGACCTGGCGCTGTCCACGCAGCCAGAGGACACTCCAGGCGCCTCAGGTCCGCCCTGAAGAGCATGGCCTTCTGCTATTCGCCTTTCAAGGAAAACTCTATCACTATAGAGTGTGCCATTTTGGGGGCCGTTTCTCGGCATTCTGGTGGCAGCGCACTGGCGCGTTTTTGCTTCGCCAGGTGCATGGGTTGCTGGCTTGGAAGCCCCACAAAGCCTTCCTTTTTGTGGACGACCTTCTGTGTGCACTCTTCCGAGATAGCGCGCCAGATATGTTTGCCCTTTTGCGCCATTGCGCCCATTTCATGGAAAAAGGCGCAGTTCCAGGACAGCCTTGTTTGGTGCGGCTGGGAGATCAACTTCTCCCATGACACCATTCAGCTCGTGTCCGCTAAGCTGACCAAGCTGGACGCCTTGATCAAAGCACTGCTGGGGAGCCGACGTGTACTCCGCAAAACACTCGAGCTTAGTGCCTGGGCCTGCTCATTTGGGCCACCAGCATTGCACCTCAAAACCAGCCATAGCCTTCCCGGCTTGTGGATTACGGTGGGCTCCAAAATCTTGAGGTCGCACCATCAGGACATCCCGCGGGTGCTCGGCACTAGCAAACCCACGTGGGTGCGCATCGCGGACCCCAATAACCCATATACTAGCCTTTCCAAGTCAAGCCAGCAATGCCTTACATGGCTGGCGTTGTGCTTTCAGCACTCGCCCGTTCAGCCCTTGGCGCGGCCACACCAGCTGCAAGCACTGGCTGCAGCGGATGCGTGTGCCGAAGACGACTTGGTAGGGATAGGCTGGGCAGTCACATCCTCCCAAGTGGTTTGGTTTGCCGAAACCTGGAACATGCGGGACATACGGGCCGTATGGCCTTGCCTTGTCAAGCCTGCACAGCGGTACATCGCATGCTTTGAGACGCTGGCGCAGTTAGCACTACTGCAAGCAACCCACAGCCACATCGGTGGTGGGCACTACTCGTTCAGCATGCCTTCAGGCACGGACAATTCCGCAACAGAAGCAAGCCTTAACAAGTTGTTCACGTCCTGGCCGTTGCAACTTTTCGTGCAGTTAACAGCCTTCTGGGCAGCCAACGCACGTTCCAGGAAGGTGCAATGATTGGGCAGACGATCTCAGCAGAGGTCGGTTGGCCCGATTCAGCCATCGCCCTGAAAGTCGCATACGCTTCAGCCCCTGTGTCCGATGGATGCGCCCTGGCGCCCGGAACACATGGCAGCTGCCTCCAGCACTGCTTAGCCAGCCTTATTTGCATCCCAACATGCATTGCGATCAAATGGCCGTCTTCGCCCTGGCAGCCAGAACAACAGCTAGCCGCTTACATCAAGCCGCTCTGACCAAAAAGAGTGCATGCCCTGAGCAACAGGCTGCTCACAGCCGCAAGCGTGCATGATCACGCGGACATTTGCCCTGCCAGGTACAACCCCACTCTGAAGGGCGGGTGATGAGGCCGGCGGCCTAGCTGGCTCGCTTATACCGGGGTTGCCTGAAACACTGAAGGGGGGGTCAACGCACCTCTTGTTCCAGGCGCACCAGTGCCCTGGAAGCAGTGTACTTTCAGCAATCCCGGTTGTTCTTTTGGGTGTTCATGTTTGGGTTCAAGCTAGGAGCAGTGCAACATGCCTTAACGCTTAGGGTTTCTTTTCCCTTGTGTTTAGGGCATGTTGTGAATCGAACTACGCGGTGGCCGTTTTGCTCCTAGCCTTGACCCAAACTTGCAGTTTCATTTGAAACCCACCCACCCACCCTGCACTGCCTTATACAAGGCTCTGCAAGCATAGGTCGCAGACGCTCTGCAAAAAAGAACTGCGGCCGCTTCGGACTTGCTTTGTTCTTTTGGGTGTTCATGTTTGGGTTCAAGCTAGGAGCAGTGCAACATGCCTTAACTTTTCGGGAATGGCAGCGGGTGACTGATCCCAATGGGCGCACTGGTGAGCGCGGTCAGGCATGGACCATCCGCGACTGGCAGCATCAGGGATACCAACGCATTCTGTCTCGAATGGAGTCCTTCACTACTCATCATTCGCATGATCAATCTCTTGGTGAAGTTCGGAATTCCGATGCCATTCCAGTTGAGGAGACGTTCGCCTATGCTACTCCGTTTTCTAATGGTGATCGCTCGACTGCTTCACAACTCGCTTCAGTCCCCTATGGCGACACTCGTAATGCTCAACGTGGTGACCTCTCGTTCCCGTCTTCTGAACGGTTTAGGGCTGTTTCTCGCTCCCCTCGCCGCGGTGGATTTTTTGGTCAACGATAGGGACACCGGGGTTCCTGCAGAAAAGGAGACTCCTCGCCCCTCATTGAGGGGCGTGTGTGTGCGGAGTGACAGAATGCCCTGTCACCACCTTTTCGGTTTCTCAGCAGGGGGCGCTGGCAGCATTGAAGGGACCTGCGCCAATGAAGACGCCCCTCTTTGCTGGTGAAATCCAACGGGACGCCGTTGGACGTACCTGCCGTTGTGATGTTTGTGAATGTCCTTTTGGTCCCCTCCCTGAACCGCCGTTGCTTCTGTGTGTCCCTTGTAAAGTAACTACAGGGAAGCCACGTGTTGTGCGAGTCGAATCTCACCATACTCGAGACTCATCAGTTGTACTCGAGACTCATCAGTTGTACTCGAAAGATTAGCACTCTCCTTTTGGAGTTTAAGTGTGTGTGTGTGTGCGTGTGTGTGTGTGCGTGCTTTTGCCATCGATCGGGCAGGCGCTTGAATCGGGGAAGGCGTTGCGTGCGTGGATGTGACACCTGCAACAGCCGCTCCAGGGTGTATGTTCAACGCGGGGCCAAGGCTTGGCAAGGAAGGATCTGACAGGTCACATAATGAAGTGCATGGGGTGAAATACATCCTGAGTCCTAAGTGCACCTTGAGGTTCTAGGCTCGCCTCGTCCACAAACCCTCACCTGTTTGCTAGGTGTCATCCACCCTCTCTTGCTAAAGTCTGACATCTTCCTTGCTTTTAATGTTTCGTTCGACATTTTATGTTGCTGCCTGTTGTTCCCTGGTCCTTCACTGGCTGATCCAAGTCTGATGTTTTTTTGGGGTTCGGCCTGGAAAGTCAGGGAAACCCCATGATGTGACAGGGCTTCTATTTCATCCCGGTTCCGGGACTGCGCAATTGTGGGTGAGACATAAAGGTAGGGGGGACAGGCCCCTGGCCATAGGTGCCACAAACAACATCGCAGCCGCTTGCTATGCAGGCCCACGACGAGCCACCTCCACGCTGACGTCATCTTCAAGCCTCCCAAGTTCAATCAACAGGCCGGCAGGTTTTCCTGGAGGGGTCTACCTGGAACCTGGCTTCGGGATCCCGCGACAATGTTTCTGCAAATTTGGCCTCAGGTTTCATGTCTCCCATTTTGTTTTCTCCAAGGATGTTGAAAAGGAACCAGGGATTAGGGATAAGCACTTTCGGGATGCCCAAGGGTGGCCTTTGCCCTATTCCCCCTAACCCCTGGCCTTTGCGCAGTATCCTTGCATGATGACAGTTTTGCTAGCTGAGTGCTGGTACTACCCCCACCGAGCGCCTCATGGTATAGGTCTTGTTTAGCCGTGAGCCATGTTAGTTCTTTAATTGCCAAATTATGGGCAAATAACTTTCGCCTGAGAGCAAACGATGTCCGCAGAGGCAGCTCCTCTCTTGGTGCTTGTGCCTTTGGACATGAACGGCACATGAAACAGTTTTTTGGCATCATGCACAACCGCTGTCCATTGGAGCAAGCCATCGCATCCTAGGGCATCTTCACCAGCCCGGCGCCCGGGCAGATTCTCCAGGTTGGCGTTGGGACTTTGCGGGACAGTCTACATTCCCAACGTGCATGGAACATTTGTTCATCCAAAACACCAGAGAGAACAAAACACATGCAGGCAGTCAAGGTGTGTTATGTCAAGTCTGAATGGAGTTGCCCTGCATCAAATAGGGGAAGTTAGATGCCGCTTGTCATTGTTAGACCCTAAAATGCTTCTAGCAGAGCTCGCGCAGCATGTCGAAACGTGTCGAACAGGTGGCTAAACATGTTTCGTGAAGCGCATGAGCTGTACCTTTGGCACGTTCGCCGCAGTTTTTCAGCTCAAGCCCTTGCCGAAGTATTCGCCATGCCGCGCGCATCCAATCGCCTGTTGGTGCAACTCGGCTCTATGCAACTCGCAAGTTGCACCGGGAAGGCCTCAAGCCCAAGCCAGTTCAGTGCGGGGGGCAATGGCGCTGGAGCACTGGTTTCTGGTCCAAGGTGACGCCCCAAAGGGCAGGGATTCCTTTCCTTTTGTTTTTGTTTCCCTGGATAAACAAAGGACCACCTGGAGTTTGTGCATCACTGCATTTGACAGAGTCCAAGGAAAAGGTCCGCTGAAGACTTGAAGTTCTTCGAAGTTTGGCGATGGTCATTCCAATTGCCTTGTATGGTGTTCTGTTGTGATTGACGTCATGCGTAGAATTCGCTTTACTACAAGATCGCATTGCGTCATGAAGCATTTACAGTTTGGATGTCGCGCGAGGCCGACCGAGCTTGACAGCGTTGATGCTAACCAGGATTCTCACTGAAATGGCTGTGGTTCAAAAGCAATGGTACCATTTTGGGGTAGGTGAATTCACCACCCATTTTAGAACCAATTTTGGTGGGGATTGGTTGATGTTCACTGGGGGTTTCCGGGTTGGCTTTTGACCCATGGCCAAATCTCAGACGTTCAAAGTGGACTTGGGCCAACATGCCTCGTGCTGCGAGGTCCGGCCTGCTGGCCCTCGGGGCCTTCACCCTGACCCGCTGCTTCCTGGGGACGAATGCGCCGTCAGTGCATCCGCCGCACCTCGGATCAGATTCAAAGTCAGACGGATGTGCAAGCGCTGCACGCACTGCTTGAAATGTGCGTAGGCTTCCATTTTTCTCCAGTTTCAAGTTGGTTAGGTGGGAGGTTTGGTTTGGCTTGCTTAGGCTTTTTGTAGCTTATGGCATCAATAGCTAGACCCCTCGAAGTCTGCCATTTTCCGCAGGAAGGCTGTTGAAACCAGGATCAGATGGGTAGCTTCCACGGACGTACCCAAGTAGGGGCTGACGCGAGCATAGTATAGAAAGTACTATGGACGCAGAACGACAAACCAGTGCGTGCATCTTACACAGCTGAATCCTTGAGAAACCTAAGTTTAGGGGGCCGTGATTGGGCTTTGGCCATTCGGCAAGAGGTGGCTCTGGGGGGAGTCATAGGAGAATTGTTTGGCAATGTCATACAATTGGTGTCAATGTGTACCTCCAGGTTTGCCTGGCCGTGCGCTAGGCGGTTAGATCGTTTTGAAGATGAGGATGACGATGACGTGAATATTTGAAGAGGTTTTTTCGCAAGGACCGCATATGGGTTTTGCTGACGCGTTTGGCCCAAGTGTCATCCCCAAAGTGGCTCCATGATCTGGCACTGCGATGCCCGGAGAAGGTGCTCCGCTCGACATCTTGCGAGTATTGCAAGGCTGGGACATCCAGCGACAGATGTGCTATGATTGCCGAGGAAGGATCTTGGCTGGAATGCTGCGCGTCAGGCTTCTCAGGGAAGGACCTTGAGCAAAACAACTGGTGTGCAACTTGTTGGGACGATTTTTCGATATGGCTTCCAGACTCGCAATGGCTGAACAACGAGACCTGAGATCATCCACACAACATGCTTGCATGTGGACACTTGTTTTGCGCTCTTCTGGATGCAGGGAGATGTACGCAATGCCGCAATGAATGGAACCCATGAGGGGCAGATTGAGAAGAGCATTGTTGCCGATTTGCGAGCGCTGAAGCATGTCGAGTTCAAGAGCGCGACTTTGAAGACCTTCATCGCAGAACTTACCGCCGGGGAAGTGCCGATGGGCGCGTCCCGACAAGCGCGGAGTGTGAAGAAGCGAAACAGAATCCGGCCGGCTCCCAGGCACGCCAGTCAAGGTCAACACAGCTTGACGGAAATGGTGCTTGACGGACTGCAAATTGAGCTGGAGCGCATGTGCGCTTCCTCTCGTTCAAGTCAGCCTGGTGCTGTGGGAAGGATCTCCATGAAGCCAGCGATGCCTCCGATGTCAGCGATTCTAAGCATGCCCTGTTAGACAGCCACAGCTCCCATCGTCGTGCAGGCTCTGGACGGATGTGAGAGCTGAGTCACCAATGCCAGATAGCTTAGAGCTCGAGCTTGGGCGTTTGATGGAGGAAGAACTCGGAGGGTTGCATGAAGCGGGTGATCAGTTAGAGCCTGCGTCACTCAATTTTACTCAGCGGCAGATTCCTGTTGATGCTTCCCGAGATTAGCCAAACCAGCACTCATTTGCATCGAGTTAGATGCCATGAGGGTTTAACGTGCGGCGGATCGAAGGAACGAGGAACGCACATGCCGGGCGGGAGTCTCCTCTTGAATCAGCCTTTGTTGCTGAGGATGTTGAAATGTGGCTCTGGTCACTTTGTGCATCACCACTAAATAATGTTGGGAGGCTTGCATGGGTTGTGTCTTTTGCCTGCCATTTGATAGATGCATATAAGCAGGACGCAGTTTGTGGCAAATCCTTCCAAGCTGCCTTCAACTCTAGGACGGCCAAGCCTCACCACGTGGCGCTGCGGGCCCGTGGCGGCGGAGAGTACGACATCAGCGCTCGGGCAGCAAGCGCGCCATAGGTCGAACTGTTTGCTTTGGGTGGCAATCGGCACACGCTTGAGGAAACCGCGGTGAGATGATTTACGGGGATATCCGACCAAGAGCTCCAGTAGCAGACTGTCCAAGCAGAATCCCGTCTTTTTGTAGCTGAGGCTGCATGTGGGTGGCTGGTTGCAGGGATTGGTATTTTGATACATCGCACGGCTTGCCACGAGCAGACCATTGGCAAAACAAAGTATGATTCAATGACAGCAACATGCTATAAAGTGCTATTTGGAAAAGTATATTGAGAAACACTACTCCCAATGAGTGGGGAAGGGTCGACCGATAGGATCCACTTGAGTAGCGTCCAAAATTGCCAGTGGACATTTTAGTACGCATCGGGTGAGTATCCGCTGGCAGCGCATTTTGGATGTTCGCAGTTTGTGGACAGTGTATTCCAAGGTGTTTTGAGTTTGCTTGCAACATGGTGAAGCATGACTTGAATCAGTTGCAGCTAAACCTCGGCAGTCATGGATTCTAGGAGTCAAGCGGCAAATGAAGATACGCCGGTTGCGCGCTCTTGAGCATGTGCGCTTCTCATTTGGAGCGCGCGCTCTTGAGCGGGTATGCTATGTGCTTTTGAGCGGGGGTGCTTATCATTTGCCTTGCATGTGTGCAGCGCTGAGTCGGTGCTCTTGAGCAGGTGTGCTTATCGTTTGGTGAGCGTGTGCTCTTGAGAGAGTGTGCTTAGCATTAGGCAGGCGTATTTCAGTGCTGATTTAGTTGGACCTGGTTCAGTAGGGTATCCTATATACACCTGTACAACTATCTTTGCACAACCAAAAATGAGTTGCTTTTGGCCGGCTTGCGTTGAAAGCTGACAAGCGGATCATTTTCGCGCTCAGGCTTCGCTGTTGATGGCATCCTGCGTGTACAGAGACTATTTTTGACTTTGTGGGGTTTCGAGATTTAAGGCTAGCAGGAAATAGGCTGTCAGAGCATCCTCTCCAATATCAACTTCTACTAAAAAGCTATAGCAACCTCGACATTGGCTCGCCCATGAGACAGGTTCAGGTGGACACTTGCCTTGGGATGGAGTAGCTACCCAAAACTATCGCACGTCGATACGTCGACGGTCACTTGGACTCCGCCTGAGGTCTGGGAAGAAGTTTAACAATGCAGCTTTCAGTTGATTTGTCCAACGCACACACGCACACGCAACTGTGATTGAAGCGATGTCTTTGACATTGTCCCGGAAATGGGGAGAATTCGTGAACGCCACAAGCCATTGCAATACCCCACAGAGATTGATGTCCAGTTCCGCCCTTCCAACCTAGGGAGTTTTGAGTATTGCTAGGATGAAGTTGTGATGCTCTCTCTCCCCTCTCTCTCTCTCTCTCTCGGCTCCCGGTGTCTGACGACGCACAGTCTCCCCGCTGGCAACAATTGTTTTCCAAGAGCCCAATGCCCAAGACTAAACCAGCGATTTACCCGCTGACTTCAGCTCCAGTTGCATTATGGGGAGCCTTTTGAACCAAGACTAAACCGGAACCAAACCAGTCTACACTTCCTCAACAGCGAGTCCATATTCTGCAGCTTGAACTCTGGACTTGCCAACCGCATTTTGTTCATTTGTTTTGTAGACGGTAAGCGGGGCCCTCTTCCACACTTCAAGTGGGAAGCAGGACCACGCACACGTAGCAATAAAATGTGTGTTTTATTATCAGAGGGAAAGGGTACCTCAATAGTGTGCCTTGGATTTGATGCCAGGGCGTTTTATGGTAGGATTCCAACCAGATCAAGTCATATTGTGCCCATGTGCGCATTGGAGGCTTTGGGTCAAAGACAGCCAACTCTATCCAACGGTCCAACTTCAATGGTGGTCTACTTGAAACGTGTGGGTGCTAAGTTTCAGCTCCAAGGATTTGGATCGTCCAGTGAAAGTTTTTTTGGTTCTCCTGCACACAGGTGATGCAGACATCGAGGCCTTCTATCAGTCCCTGCTGACTGGCAGTGGCGGCGACCCTGCCAAGGCGACACGCACCGCAACAAAGTTGTTGCTGAGGTCGGATTTGACCTGATGTCATGATGTGCTTGCGTTGCTGACCGCCACGCAATTGCAATGTTTGCGGCTGTTAGCTTACAAACGGAGCTGCCTGTGCATTCTGTTTGCTTGTCGCTTGTTGCTGAGATGCTATTGATAGCGCATAGGGCACCGTGCTCTCAGAGCTCATTGTGAAGTTCTTCCACGGCGAGTTCACACCCCAGGGCTTTCAGCGCTACTCCGGCCTTTGGAAGGGCCCTCCTCCTGGCAACATCGGCAAGAAGGTGCAGCCGGGTGTGAGAGAAGAGGGCACAGTGCCGCTAAAGGGCACGAGTAAGAAGGTTTGTCAAAGCACCCGATGTTCAGGACATTGCCGTTGGCGTGGAGAAGTTGAAGCAGCAGATGGCGAACCCCATGTCGCTTTCTCTGAAGCAAAGGGAATTCGGCAGGCATTGGCCTTGAAGGCCACCGTGCAAAGCCCAGGCGCATAGTTTGAAGTCTGCCCTGCGGTTTGTTCTTGGTTTAGGAAGATCTTGAACTTCGGGTGTGAGCAAGGACAGTCGGAGGGGAGTTTGGACTTCGGACTTCGGGTGGGCAAGTTCTTGAAGTATCGCACCGTTTTCCAGGCACTTGTGCCATGATCGTTGCTTAGGGATGCCAGAGATGATTCCTCGAAAAGGACCTGAGTAACTACGTGTAAGCATCAGATGTCAGTGTTGAGGTCTGTGAACCCACGCGCCTATCCCAGGTTCGTGACCAAGGCCGGCGTGGGCTACGGCGTGGATGAGACGCAGAAGGTGGTGGATGACGGCAAGGGCTGGGTCTGGCTGGCCGCCGAGATGAGCCCCGGAGGTGGGAGCACGGTGTTGCTTTGGGATTGCCAAGCCTTTTGCAGTGGTGGCTCACACTCAAGCTGCTCCCCGGAACCGATATGTCTTGGACACTATCTCTGACTCCAATGTGTTGGGTTTGGGTAGCTTGCAAGGAGGACTGATGATGGCACCCTTTCTGGACCGGAAAGCTTGCCTGTTCAATCGGCAAACACTTGCGATTTGTTGAGATTCGGTCTGTCCCTGATCATTTGGCAACGAGCCCAGACAGACTAATCTTTTCCGATCAACTCAGCGAGTCATCTTTGTGCCGCAAGCACATGCAATGGCGTGCCAACCACGTTTCTAGGCCATCCTTTCAAAAAATAGAAAGTGAAGGATCTTGGGTATATGTTGAGTTGCTGTTGGTGCTTGCACCAGTCCGTGCATGCTCAATGGCTTCAAGAAGCAGTTCGTTGGGGGACTCTTCCTCCGTGCGGCACCACCAACAGGATTGGCAAATGCACATGGACAATTGATAACCCACCATCCACCGAATCATGAACAGCTGTGTAGCACACAAGGGTCGCAACCACCGATGGCACCAGATAGAAGCAACCATTTGTGGGTATCCTTCGCACATGACGTCGCTCTTGGCTTCAGTGACATTCTTCTTTTTTCCAGGGCATTCCAGAACCAAAAGCATCAAGAGAGGGCAGGTCAGTGGTTCGGGTATTTGTTTTGACGTGGCCATGCGGCGGCATCTCCTTGCCGCATGGCCAGGCCTCGCCGTGGAGCTCTTCAAGTCGGTGCCCTACGGCAAGCGCGCGCTGCTGGTGGCGAAGCAGAGCAACGTGGAGGAGCTCTTCTCCAAGGCGACGAAGGGACGAAGGGACGAAGGGACGAAGGGACGAAGGGACGAAGGGACGAAGCGGTGGCCATGGGTGTCCTTTTTGGTTCTTTTGGTGGAAAAATCGATGGCGATTCCTGGTTTACCTGGTGGTTTAATTAATCATCTACCAGGGCCAGGGCCATCTGTTTCCAACCTAAAAGGACACCTATGAGCACGGCCCCTTTGCCCCGAAAAAGGATGAAACACGTTGAAGCACTTCAACAGGTTGGCAGTACTTGGCATTTTTTGTGATTTGGGGAGCCTTTGGAGGTGATATTGTCACAAGCAAGGTTGAAGATTGGCTAGCCTTTCAAGAGCTTACGTATCATGTAAGCTTTTGTGGGCATGTTTCCAGTCAGCCAGGCAGTGGGCTGTTGCATTTGGTGCTAGTGCGCTACTTGCTGGCGTGAGGTGAACTGGGACACTGCCCTGGCCAACATCGACAAGACTTTCGGCGGCCCCCAGGCAAGCGAAGAGGGGAAGCTGGGCCAACTGGCTGCATGTGGCCCAAACCTTCATGTTGAGAAAGTGTTTGCACAGTTCCGGGGACGATGGCTTCTGTTCAAGTTGTGAAAGTAGTCGGCTGGAATACCACGCTTTGCAACCTGACACAACAGGAACGTTCTTCGAAAGCACCCCCTCATTCTGGGGTACTTGTTCCATGCAAAAACACACACACACGCACACACGCACACACGCACACACGCACACACGCACACACGCACACACGCACACACGCACACACGCACACACGCACACACGCACACACGCACACACGCACACACGCACACACGCACACACGCACACACGCACACACGCACACACGCTCACACGCTCACACGCTCACACGCTCACACGCTCACACGC
>CAUJNA010002574.1:0-22500 GCA_963377175.1 Effrenium voratum
TCTTTCTTTCCTTCTTGCTTGCTCGCTTCGCTTCGCTTCGCTTCTCTTCGCCTTCTTTTCTCTTTTTCCTTTTCTTTTCTGTTCTTTTATATATGTCTTTATTTCTTTCTTTCTTTTCTTTCTTTCTTTCTTTCTTTATTTATTTCTGTCCTTCTTTTCTTTTCTTTCCTTCTATATTCCTTTCATTTGTTCTTTCATTCTTTCTTTATTCCTTTCTTTCCTTCTTTCTTTCATTTTGTCTTTCTTCATGTTTTTCCTTTTCTTCTTTTATTTTCTTTCTTTCTTTCGATATTTCTTTCTTTATTTCTTTCTTTCTTTCTTTCTTTACTTCTTTTCTTTTCTTTCTTTCTTTATGTATGTCCTTCTCTTCTTTTCTTTTCTTTCTTTCCTTCTGTATTCCTTTCCTTTTTTCTTTGTTTCTTTCCTTCTTTTCTTTCCTTCTTTTCTTTTCTTTTCTTTTCTTTTCTTCCTTCCTTCCTTCCTTTCTTTCTTTCTTTCTTTTCTTTTCATTTCTTTTCTTTCTTCCTTCCTTCCTTTCTTTCTAAATTACCAATTGCGAAAATGCCACCTACAGATCCTTTTCCTTTTCTCAGAATTGTGTGGGTGCCAAGATTGCATTCCCCACCCAAAGGGGCCCTCCAGGCCCCTCCAAAAGCCTCAAACGAAATGGCACCGGTGTGCCTGGCTGTTTTACGCCAAAATGGCAGCCCATTTTGACTCATGCTGTTAATTTATAAAATGGCACCGCTACGCTCTTCCATTAGAAACTTCTTTCCTTCTTTTCTTCATTTTCTTTCGGTCTTTCTCTCTCTCTCTCTCTGTCTCTCTCTCTCTCTCTCTGCTTTTTCTTTGCTCCTGTCTATCTGTCTAGCAATGCACCAATCTCTCAATCCAACCTCCCACTATCCAACTATCTAGCTCTCTACCTTTCAGCTATGCGTGTATTCATGCGATTCATCTATCTATCTCTGTTTACATATCTATCTATCTATCTATCTATCTATCTATCTATCTATGAATCTATCTATCTAGCTGGCCTCTCTCTCTCTCTCTCTCTCTCTCTCTTTTATCTAGCTGCCTATGGCCCTGCAAAAGCGCTGCTGCCACGTAGAGCACAGCGCCCGCCAAGAAATCTGCACCTGACCTTGCAAAAGCGCTTGCGCCCGCCACGCAAGCTAAGGTTGCGAGAAGCGCTTGGCGTCCGCGCCGACGGGCCTGCTCCGAACGCCTGCTCCGAACGCCTGCTTGGAGCCTGCTCCCGACCAAGCGTCGCGATCTGTGGCTAACTTTCAAGCATCCCAAGGCACCGACACCCGCGGAAGTTTGCACTTGTTCCACCTTTCTGCCACCACAAACACGCGCCGCTTCTTTCCCGCGCGCGAAATGGCTTCCGCATGCTGACTTTTGTCTTGTCATCTGTCTCAGAAAGCTAGCTTTCAACTCGTTGCCACACCACGGAAGTTCCTTCTAAACATCCACAACATAGCCACAGTATAAAGGGCACATGCCAATCTTCCTCCAGCTTCGCTTTGGGGGTACCTGCGGCGGAAACCATCAAATTGCTTCTTTGAGGGCAAGTGGCCGCCTCAACCGACTCGATGCGGAACCTGCAAGCAGAGGCGGTTGGGAGCGCGGAGCCTTACAGCAGGCTGTTTGTTCAGGTCAGCTGTGGGTCACCTGACCGTTGTCGACATCCATTTGCAGCAGGTTGGTTGTTGGTTATGACCCACTTACGGTAAGTCATGCAGCAAGCAGCTTTCAATATGGTTAAGTGCAAGACTTACTGCAGGGGCAAATCTTGGGGAATTTTATAGAAGCCAAGTACTAACTCGGCTCAACGGACACCAAGCATGCTCATTTGGGTGTGGTGGAGGCCGGGTAAAGCAAGCATTTCCTTGAGGCCTTTTGGGTCAGCTTTGAACTCCCCCGCGCGCATGGTGCAAATTGAGCATGTCCAATCTCGGTACCCTCCGTCCACAAGCATGGCAGCCCCTAGATAAAGTACTTCAATTGGAAGGGTCAAGCTTGGGACCTTACTCTCCCGCAAATTAACCAAAAAAACACCCAGCTGTTTAGGACACTCCCTCTGGGCCCTTCTTTGCATGCCCTACGATCGTTTGGATACTTTTTGTGTGGGCCCATTCGCTCCGGATCGATCCGTGGGCTCCCCTTGGGTTTTCCAGCGAACCAACTTGCAATGGTTGCAAGCTGCGGCTGGAATTGTACTTTAGGCCACGAAACTCAAAAAGCCAATGCAGCCAATCTTCCTCCAAGCCTAACGAGAAATACGGCTATGACTGATGCCCACCAAACGGTCCCCGTCGAAATTCATACCAACATCTGCTCCGCAGGGGATGTTCAACCCACATAGTACTAGCTTAGAACCATCGTTATAACTCGAGGTGACCAGGGCAAGTTCCGACACAACCATGTTGCGATCGCCTTTCCTGTTGCGTGAAAGGACAATCCAAGCGAGCTAAAATGAAGAATGAAGTGTGCTAAGGGATAGTCCCAGCCAGAAACAGATGCTCCCCCCTTGTGATTCCTTACATGTTGGGTAGACCCCCTTCAGTACTAGGCTTTCATTGTGGCTCAAGTGAGTACGTCTCAAAATTGGGGAACACCAATCATGGTGTCCTTTCGCTGTCCTTTTCAAGCAATCTTTGCAAATGTACCCTCAATACTTCCCTAAGCCGGTTTAAGCATCACTTTGTTCTAGGGGTTGGTTCCCCATTCTTTTCAAGCATCGTTGTTTTTCAAAAACCGGCCTGGGTTGTTGGATGGCTTCCTGAAAAGATTCGGATCCCTGGAAAGAATGGAAATGGAAGGTATTGCTGGACGATTGTGTTTTACATGTTAAGGCTTTGTGGTTTAGCAAACTTGGGATAAGCTTTTGTTGGTTCGTTTGAACTTGTTCCAACCTCTCAGATGGGGTTAGATGTGGGTTTCCTCTTGGCGCAGTGGATGCTAGAAGACGAAACGCCAGCTCCGGCGCTCCGGCGGTGCCTCTATAGGTTGCCTTTTGGAAAAAACCAGATGGCCCTGGTAAATGGAATCAACCCCATCTACACCAGGGCCCTCTATTTTTAAAGCAAACCAGCTTAAAAGGACACCTATGCGCGCCTCATGATGACGCCCCCGTCGCAGGTGGCGGAGCACCCGGACCATGGCGACCAATCGGTGACCACGCAGTCCACCGGGCCTCGAGTCCCGTGGCCAACTTGGCAACCACCAAGGGCTACCTTTGTTTGGGGTTAAACTGCCTATCTTAAAACGGTACCATTGGTTTTGACCCATGGCCAAATGAAACCAGGAAACGGCCACTCTTCTTATGTCTTGTTGTTTTGTTTTGTTGGGCGGGAGGAGTCCCCTGTTGGGACACTCATTTGCAGGGGTGCTCAATCTCTTTCATCTCTGGTCTACCCCATATAAAAGAGTGATAATGGAGGCCACAAAGGAGTTCTGAACTAACCCTCTCCCCTCGGCCAAAAAAACGAGCCTGGAAACCTGACAGGAGTCTCAGCCATGAACACTTTTCCTAGACCCGAGATCCTGTTGCGAATCTTGGCCCACAAAACAATTCGGGTTGTGAGGCTCGGTGTTCTCGTCCGTTGAGTGCATCTCATTATGTCATCCTGGTATCCGTCATCCTGGCTGGAAGGCGCGGCTGAGCTCTGGGGCAGCCTGTCCATTGTTCTTGATGAACCGGTCAAACGCCTTCCACTCCTTCATGTGGGTGCTGCAGTTGCACAGCTGCACTCGCGGGGCTGGCAATGCAAGTTCGCAGCCCGTGTCATCACCGGAGCCTTCTTCCTTTGCCGCCCGGCGCCGGCGGCGTAGCAACGAGATTCATCCAGCTTGCCTGTGAGCATCTGAGCAGATCCTCCAACTGCGCAGAATCTGGAGGCTTGGGATCAAAGCCATCTCGGATCTTCAACCTGTCTGACTAAGTGAGTTGTGGTCACGGTTGTAACTGGGGTGTGTAACTGGGGTCAGTCCCCGCATATCCATGGTGATAGCCTACTTCTTAAGTGGATTGAGCGTCCAAGCTGGGATGAGTTAAAACGGGTGTACTGCGCTTGAACACATTGTGCAGTTAGATATATCGATTGTATTCTATTGTTCAGCTCATGAAAATTCATGTCGCAGGCGTCCATCTGCAAATTCTACAATCATTCCAAACCTAGGGATCCCCAAAGGACCTACAGCATAGCTTATGCTACCAGGTGGAATCGCTCGCCATCAAAAAAGGCGGGCTGAACATATCTATTCGATCCCCTTTTGACGGGCGAGCCCCCGGATCTGTCAAGGGATCCCTACTCGGTTGCTTTCTGCTCCCCTCCTAAGAGTTTATTGGTTTAATGGAAAACCCATTAATTGGCAAAATGTTAAAATCCTAGCATCCAAGCAAAATGCACCAAAACCTATATGTCCCCACAACACATCGCACCTGCAGGAAGCTCAACCCAAACGCCAAAAGGTGATGTTCAAAAGCACCCAAACGGGAAATCGGAGTATGTCTTGAAACAGGAGACCTCCAAACAAAAGGTCTCCCCTCGGCTTCCCTTCCACCCCCAAGAAGGGTTCCCCCGAATCGGTGATTTTCATTTGGTTCCCTATGCCTCCCCTCAAAACAAAAAGGTGCCCCCGACAAAGCATGCAGATACATGGGTGTGTCCTGTTTTTCGGCCAGCCCCCCCCCCACAACCAAAAAAATACACCGGTTTCAATGTGGTCCCCCTTTAAAACCCAACCAAACGGAGGGTCCCCGTCGCAAAAAAAACAAACTAAACAAACAAACTAAACAAACTGAACAAACAACTTTAACAAAGTAAACAGACAAACAAACTAACTAAACAATCTAAAAAAAAGACTAGACAAACTAAGCAAACAAACAATCCAAACAAACAAACAAACAAACAAACAAACAAACAAGGAAACAGCTGAACAAACTAAACTCACAAACTAAACAACAAACTAAACAAACTAAACAAACAAAATAAACAGACAAAAACTAAACAAACCAAACTAAACAAACGAATAAACTAAACATACTTAACAAACAAAGAAACGCGGCAACGTAAACAATCAATCAAAAGTAAACAATCAAACAAACAATCGAAACAAACTAAACAAACTAAACAAACAAACAAACAAACAAACTGACAAACTAAACAAACAAGCAAAATATACAAACAAACTAAACAAACTAAACAAACTAAACAAACTAAACAAACTAAACAAACTAAACAAACTAAACAAACTAAACAAACTAAACAAACTAAACAAACTAAACAAACAAACTAACTCAACAATCTAAACAAACTAAGCAAACTAAGCAAACACACAAACTAAGAAACAAACTAAACAAAGCAAACAATCAAAACAAACAAAACAAACTAAACAAACAAACTGAAAAAAGTAAACAAACAAGCAAACTAAACAAACAAACCAAACAAACTGAAAAAAGTAAACAAACAAGCAAACTAAACAAACAAACCAACTTTACAATCTAAACAAACTAAGCAAACTAAGCAAACAAGCAAACTAAGAAGCAAACTAAACAGACTAAACAAACTAAACATACTAAACAAACTAAACATACTAAACAAACTAAACATACTAAACAAACTAAACAATCTAAGCAAATTAAACAAACAAACAAACAAACAAACAAACAAGGAAACAACTGAACAAACTAAACCAACATACTAAACAAAGTCAACAAAGTAAACAGACAAACTAAACAAACTAAACAAACTAAACAAACTAGTCAAACTAAAAAAAAACTAAACAAACTAACAGACTAAACAAACTACAAAACTAACTAAACAAACTAAACAAACTACGCAAACAAAAATTGTAGACACACAAACAAAACAAAGCGAGCAAACAGTTAAACTAACTAAACAAACTAAACAACCTACACAAACTATGCAAACAAACAAACAAACAAACACACAAACCAACTAAGCTCAACTCAACTCAACTCAACTCAACTCAACTCAACTCAACTCAACTCAACAAACGAACAAACAAACAAACAAACAAACAAACACACAAACCAACTAAGCTCAACTCAACTCAACTCAACTCAACTCAACTCAACTCAACTCAACTCAACTCAACTCAACTCAACTCAACTCAACAAACAAACAAACAAACAAACAAACAAGCAAGCAAACAAACAAACAAACAAACAAACAAACGCACTAAACAAACTAAACAAACAAACACACCCACCCACACAGACACAGACACACACACACACACACTATGTGCCTGAGCCTCGTTGCTGGGCTTCCCGGCACTGCACGCTGCCGCACACCGCCTGCTGGGAGGACTCCCCGTGGCAGTCCAGGCCACCGTCGTGGCCCGGCTCCAAGATGTCGCCTGCATTTCGCTGGGAAGATGTGGACCCAAGGAATGCCAAAGATCAGCGGGTTTGGCTGCCGGAAAATCTACAGGAAATGGCCCCAAAACAACATAAATCAGCTGTTTTCCTGTAGAATGTTCTGTAACCCAACCCTTTGAAAGAACTTGAATACTGAAAATGGCTGATAGAAGTTCGATATTCGGATAGAATGTTGAATGCCACTTATTCATTATACCAAACTTTTGCGACCAATAACTTGCTGGAGCGACAGCTAGGAAATGACAACGAGTCCGGGTGCTGTTGGGCTCAAAAAGGGCTCAATAAGGGCTCCCTCTCCCCCCTCCCTCCCTCCCCCCCGCCCAGCCCCCATGACAGCACAAGTATTGAAATCGTTTCTTGACTCTTGCCTAAACACAAGTGGGCATGTCGTTTTTAAGGAGACCACTCAGAATGGTGGCTTTCCTTTTGATTTCCGTTTTCCACACAACAAGGGGGACCCTCAAAAAAAGACAGACCCAAGTATTGAAATCGAGCACCAAGCTTTGCAACCGACTCCACGGGTTCTGCCGGCTTGGCAGCTGCTCAGCGTCGTTGAGGCACCAAGCGGAAGCTTTTTGGTGATGCGACTAGGAAATGACAACGAGTCCGGGTGCTGTTGGAACGAACCGGTTTTGGGGATGAAAGGAAACCAGAGGGGCCCTAGGGGATGCTCATAGGGGTCATTCCAATTCTCATCTCATTCCCTGCGCAACAAGTCTGGGTGTCCCCTAGGAAGCCGACGAGTCAAAGGCGGGGAGTTGAACCCGCATTGCAGCTCTTGGCGTAATCCTTGGGTGGTTAATATGATGGGGCGATAAAAACCCATTGACGTTGGTAAGGTGGAGAAGGTTTATATGGGTTCTCAAAGTAGGTTTGTGAAAACAAAAAGCGTGGGCTCCTTTTGGTTTCCCCTTTGAGCAACTCCCATGCTGAAGCCGAGGAAACGAACCTATACCCAAATGGAAAACCGAGTACCAATCCCCCCCCCCAAAAAAAAAAAAAAAACACACACACACACTCACACACACACAAACAAACAAACAAACAAACAACAAAAAGAAGACGCGCACACAAACAAACAACCTCCCCCCCCCCCCCAAAAAAAAAAAAAAAAAAAAGAGAAAAAGAGAACACACACAAAGCAAACAGCAGCAGCAAGCAAGCAGCAAGCAAGCAAGCAAGCAAGCAAGCAAACAAACAAACAAACAAACAAACAAACAAACAACACACAAACCCCCCCCCCAAAAAAAAAAAAAACACACACACACACACAAACTAACAACCCTCCCCCCCCCCAAAAAAAAAAAAAACAAGGGGAAGAACAGGAACAGCACACAAAAAAATTGCACCGCCGGCTCCTCTTGGCTCCAACGGACAACCCACGCAGAGGGGACTTTCCGGAACCCTCCGAGGCTGCGGCGTTGCCGGGTCATCACCCCCCCGTCGCAGGTGCGGGTGCAGCCGGTCCAAGGGCTCCACCTGAGACGCGACGCGACGCTGACGCGCGCCGGAAGCTTCAACCCATGGGGTGACCGGATGGCCTTGGATGGGCGTGGAACATCTTTTCGATGGGAGCACGGGCTTCTTTTCCGATGGGGTGTTTCTTCCTGGGGCTTGGAGATCCTGCCCTAAGGGTCCCTTTTTTTCCTGGGGTCCCGACAGTTTTTTGTGCCCTCCAAATGGGTTGTTGTTGAGGGTTCTTGAGGAGTAGGGGTCATGACCCGGGTGGATGGGGTTCGGAACACCACGAGATCAAGCTCCTGAAAAGGCCAATTCTGAAAAGACCGCCAAATGGACTTGACACCAAGCTTCTCAAGGCTTGGAATGACGGCCTTTGATTCCCCAGATTTGATCGGGACTGGGGGGGCCCATTTGACCGGGAACCCGTGGTTTTTTTTGGGGGGGACCCCTTGAACGGGTTCTAATAACTGGGTTCCGATTAATCGGAAGTGAAAAACGCCATGATCGTCCTTCGGTGCAAGCGATCAGAACCCGCAAACCCGCTGAGACTCTGGGGCCCTCTGATTATGTTTGGACACTTCCGTAAAGAAACACCGGGACGGCCCTCTTTCTCCCTCGAGAAAAAAGGGAACCCAGAAACGTTGAAGAAAGGACCCCTTGGTCAAAAAGGGTGTCCGTTAAGTGTGAGTGAATCCAAGCATTGGCGGATAAAAACGGGGAGACCACAAAAAGTAAAGCAAGGCGAGAAGGAGAAATGGAGATCTAAGAGTTTGAAGGGAGGCCAACAGGAAACCCCGCAAAGTTTGAGCTGTCCTATTCCAAAATATCATCGACCCAAAAGCAAAATTGAGCCCAGGTGAAACGAGAAAAAAAACAGAACACGAAAAAACAGTTCGTTCAGTTCAACGCCTTAGCATTTGTCCCCTGTCGGCAGCTGGGAAGCTCGGAGTCACATGGTTCTGTTGTCTCTTGCAGTTGGTGCCCTCAGGGCGGTTTCAAGGGGAACCAAAAGGACACCCCCCGCCACCCCACCCCCAGTTTGGGGTCCCCCTACTTTGACACATGCCCAAATCGCAAAGACGGCCTTTGAATGAATTCCTCTCAGCAGACTTTGACAAGCAACTGCAATGGGGCTGATACCAATGCGGCGCTGAGATACCGAGGCTGACATTGATACGTGTCAGAGCCGGTCTCTCCCTCGTCTCAGTCAACGACATTGCACTTCTGGATATTCACCGGGATATACATGTGTCTATGTGCGTGTCATGGTAAGAGCGCCTTGTGTGTGGGCCATGGTCGCGGCTCCCCCAATAGAAACCCCACAGTGTTTGTCTAGCATTCGTAGCAAAGGGTTCAATCCCGAACCACCCAAGTGGGTTTGACCATGGCACATATTGGAGGTGCAAGTCAGTCCCTTGCCTCAAGCAGGGCATAGCCTATGCCTTCGCAGGGTGCGTACTTCTTCTGGCGGCGAAATGAAAACCACAAGGATATGTATTTTATTCGGGGACCCCCCCAAAAAAGTGCGCTTGTGGTTTCCCTTCAAACCAAGGTAGGCAGAGTAGCCTTAAAACACACACCAATCTTGGGTCATATCCCATTTGCTCTTTGGACTGGCAAATAAGAGAGCCCTTTTTGCCATTGCACCCGAAACCTAGTGACAAACAAGTGCCAAGATGGTAGGTTTCAGAAGGCCTTTCATACTACAACACCTATACGGCCCACCCTTCTTGAGGCTGCCCCGTGTTTCCAAACCCCGAACTATCGTCAACAGGACCTACAGGGGTGAAATTCCGCCGCTGGAAGCGCAGGGCACCTCTTGATTGCTTGAGAAAGGGGAGCCTTTCTCAAACAGCTAGGGCAGGCTCCAGCTGACCAGCGACATTTGTGTTAAGGAAGCCCCTGACAAGGAACTGAGAAAGGAAAGGAACCCACAAAAAGGAACCCGTGGTTTAAATCGATCCCGTGTCTTGCTTTTGAAAGTAAAATTTCAAGGGACGGCGCGAATCACGGAGCTCTCCATTCGAGGTGCTCATCCCACTGGCAGTCTGCGGGGCACTCCGACCTCGCGGATATTTCTCTCTCGCTGCGTCTCCCCGATGGGCAGATCGACGTTTTCAACCCGCAGAAGTAACATGTAAAGGGCGAAAAAAGCGACACATGGTTCCCTGATCATGACTTGTGGTTTTAAAGTCTAGAATCCGATTCTGATTCTTGGGGCCCTTGTAGGTTATAATCATGGTGAGAACTGGGGCGGCTGGGTTAGTCTGCTCAGAACCATGGTCCTGATTGACCTGCTCAAGTGGGTTGAACACCAGAGGATGTGATCCGTGCCGACAGATTCCGAAACGATTTACAGGAAACGGGCGAGTCGCTTGCTCAAAACTCGGTACACAAATGGTCGTAATCCCAGAACCATGCTTCAATAAGAAGGCGGATATCCGCAGCTATTTATGGCTGGGATCGTCCCTTACTAACCTTCACTTACGTGGGTTTTGAGCACGTGGCTCAGGTGACTTCAGCCATGTTGTCCTGACATCTGATGACGTGAATATCAAAAAGGAACCGAGAAGCGCGTTGTTCGGCGCATGGCCCTGGCACGTTGCACTCTGAACATCCATCAAGAGTCCACCCTTCGCCGCGTTTGGAGCGGGCTTCAGCATGGCCCCCATTTGGCACGTCACCCAACAAGGGTGAGAACATAGAATTTTTCAGCGCATCCAAGGGATTGCCACTGAGATGGCAAGCAGCAAATGCCAACAGACCGCCTCGCAATCTCCAACACAAGGGGTCCGGGATGTGTTGGTCAGTTCTGGCTGAGAGCCGCATCAAACGCATCAAACGATGTCGGAGTAATGAACTGCTTTGGATTAACTAGGTCAACGTTCAATCCTGAAAACAGGACTCAATTGCTTCCTTTGTTCACCATGCTGGTCAAGGGCAAAGATGCGAGATGTTCCCAAACGTTGACCATTTCAATGCTTAGGTGCTGAATTAGCGTGGGTTTCAACCACCAGGGACGATTTGCCTCAAAGAACGGCCGGCGACAGCTTTGTTGCTCATGCTCTTTTACCAGAATTTGGCCACCTGCGTCAAAACGCTCAAACCTTGGTAGCTTCTACGTCAGTTAGGTCTCCCTTCGTCTACCTGTGCCTATCAAGTATAGCTGCCCCTTTACATACGTCTAAGATGGATCCTGTCCAATCCTAACCCCTACCCCCCCCCCACTATCGGCAATGTTCAAGGTATATGCCCACTTTTAAAAGGCAATTGGTGGTTTGGGGGTACTGAAAGCCATTTGGGATTATCATATGCTTTGCGTTTTGTGAATACATACATACATATATATATATATATAGTATCTATACACACATACATACACGCATGCTGCATACATATAATGCCACAAAGATGGGGCCAAGAGGTTTGAGCCCGAAGCGCCGAACTTGTCCCGTCGCCGCCACCCCGCTGAAGCGTCGCCCGTCCAGGGCTCTCGGGGCTCCGGCGTTCCGCAGGGCTGCTCCTCCTTGGCGTCGCCCAAACAAGGGGCGCCGCTGTCGTGCGCCTCCTTCACCTGAGATGGAACACCGAGGTTGGAGAGATTCAGACGTGTAGAGATACAACTCTAAGGGCCTATATCATTTGAACGGGGTTCGGATTGAACGCCAGATTCGGTCATGAGCGTCAGGAAAATCGTGTGTGTGTGTGTGATTATTGTGCCCCTTATATCTCCCCCCACCCCTCCCCTCTCCCCGCAAGCGACTCGTGACTCGCGACTCGCGCGCGGCGCCGAGGTGCCACGGTGCGCGTGCGGGATGTGGTGCCGCCGCCGCAGGTCTGCGCGAGAAGTGGGTCGGTTCTCCAGACAAATGGGGGGTTGTTCCCTCCAAAAGTGGTCTGAATCCCCACTAAAACCGTATTCATCAACCAGGGGTTATTAATCCGGGGTTAACATTAGGTGTCCTTGTTGGAAAATAGATGGATTTCCCTGGTAGATGATTGAACCACCAAATGAACCAGGGCCTTCTATGTTTTGAGCAAAACAACAAAAAAAACTATGCCGGGAAACCGCCCCCAGACAAATGGGGTGGGGCAGGAGTCCAAACTCTGCTTGAGACAAACTACCAACATGGGGAAAATGATTCGACCCGTTCTGCGATACCAACATGGAGAAGGGGTATCAACCAAAACGGTTTGGGGAAGTCAATTGTAGTCAACCAGCGGTTGAGTTCCCGGATAGTGGTCATTCCCAAGGTAAGTTTCCACCACCGCAATAAAAAGCCCGTGCGAACAGGGAATTTGTGTCACAAAGCGGGCCTAAATCGTGTCCCGTCTTTCAATGGGAGAAAAATCAAAGAACTTCAAATTCAACCAATCATTCTGAAGGACTCCGATCGCATCGAACTCAGATTTGTGTTTTTTCAAAACGTCCCAAGGGGACCCATTTTGTGTGAATTGCGGTTGGGTAAAAGGAAGCTACAGGACCAGGGCAAACGGCCTTTTGACCGATTCCCGCAGGGAATCAAGTTAAAGAAGCCCTCAACTTGAGGTGCTTTGGGGTGTCGCCTTCTGTAACAAACGAATCCAAAGGTGCATCCTGGATGAGCAAAAAGCCACCTGCCATCCTCTCACGACCCAAGCTGACTGTACTTGCCCTGTTTCATGAAACACCTGGCGTGTTCCGGCGCGAGGCTTTCACTTCGCGGGTCACGCCGGCACGGCTTTTCCGACCCGTCGTTGTTTTTGCCTTGTTTGGTTGTTTTTGTTGTTTAGCTTCTTCCTGGAGAGGGGGGGGCGGTCAGCATGCATTGTCTCCCAAACTGACCAGTGAGTTTGACTTCAAAAACTGCAACCAGCCACCCCCGAGGGGCTGGGTCGTCAAAGGACCCTGAATGAGGGCGCATTTGGGCTTCATTCTTTTTCGGGCGCCTTGGCTTGTCAGATCATCAAAAACCACTCCACAGGGTACCCCATATCACCGCAGTCTTTGGCAACCCGTCGGCTGCAGATGGCCTTTCCAGTAAGCCTGAGGTGATCGACCCTGTTGATCAGGGAAGAGCACAGGATATTCGTCAAACCTTGGATTGAGCGGCCGAACTTCCCGGAGTCCTTGGTAGAGCCAAGCCGCTGCTTAATACCACCCTTTAAGGGGGCACATAAGTACCCCAACATACAGGGGCTGCATGAATCACTATCCCAGTCCAAACAACCAGTCAACTGGGAGCTACCCAACATTTGCTCTCAATTCAAACCACCGTTTCAGGGAAGTTACCCCTCCAAATTTGCTCCGCGCTTTCCGCTTCGATCGAACATCCTTTGATCCAACGCTAATTACTCGATGGCCGGGGCCTGGCTGCAGTCTGTGAAGGCGGACCAATCGCTCCAGTGGCAATCTTCGGGACAGGGGTGCTTGTTGCAAAGCTCCTGCGCGGTGAGCTTTTGGTTGTTTTCTGGGAGGTAGCCCCGGTTTTGGGGGTTGGTTTAGAGGCGGCAAGCCGAAAGGAAAACAGGCATTCTTAAGGTTCCGCAACACACACACACACAAAGACACACACACACACAGACACACACAGACACACTCACACACGCTCAGACACACACACACACACACACACACACTTATCTCGAGAGGCTTCACTAGCCGAGATGCAAAACGCAGTCAGTAAAAATGCTTGAATGCAAATGCAAATCAACAGGTCACAACATCGACACCGAACAGGAAGCAACAGCGACAAACAGAAACCGCAAAAAGAATCAGGAAAGAGGGTCAGGAAATAGGCAGGTACGCCGGATTGATCAGATCCGGTATCCACCGAAATGCCGTAGCTTCATTGGACTGGATAGGCAAATCGGCTCCAGTCCCCCTGCAATGTGGAATTTCCGTCCGTGCTCCAGGACGCTTCACACACACGGAGCCCCAACTGGGGCGACATCACTTGTGCAAGGCCCATTGAGTCTTGCAAGCATCAATTGTGCGAGAAAGTCTTGTGGCGATGACTGACCACACATACTTGGCTTTGGAATTGGTCTTAAGGGAACGGAGGAGTTCAATCTCTCCCTCAGTCCAAGGCTGCGAGGCTTCAGGTTCGGCCTCAGTAGAGGCATCAGTCCTGGTCGATGTGGTAGCTTCGCTTGGTCCACGAGCAGGTTTTGGATGCCGTAGATCGTGAGGAGGCCAAATCACGTGCGCGGCGAGCTCGTTTTTCGCCGGGAGAAGACGGAGGAGGGGTGGGCGGAGCCCAATGATCAGGGAATTGTTCGTCATGATCAGTGGGAAGGTGTTCATCTGGAGCATCAGGAGGTGGCTCAAAGAGGTCCTCGAGGGGGGCCAGGAGGGGTGTTGGTGGTGAGTTGGTCAGGTCCTCAATGGCGGGGTTGAACGTGGCCTCCGGTGCCAAATCAGGTTCGGCAGGCGGACTCTCAGGGAACTCGCGGATGGTGGCGATGCCTTGTTGGGCAATGCCAAGGATGAGTTCGAAGTCTTGGAGCAGCTGGCGTGCTGTGTTGGTATCCATGCTCGTAACGGATTTTGGTCAAACAGTCAAACAGCTGCGGCGCGAAAATCAGGTCAAATCTGTCAGGATGCAAAGGCAGAGAAGAAAACCAGTGTGGTTCCGCAAAGGACGGTTTTTCTTCTCTTTGTAAGGTGAAACCGTGTTGGAGGTGCAACCTCTTCAACATTGCAAGACCCTGACCTCGCTGAAACTCAGGAAAGGAAACTCGGTTGATCAGCGTGCGTCCGGAATAACATCCAGATTCCTTATGCATCAGTGGTGCGGCTGACTTGACGGAGAGCATGTTGTGCTTCTCATGCGAGGGGATGAAGGAGATGGTGCTGCTTGTGAGGTTCAGTCGGAACCCCAAGAAGTCCAGGGCGGCTTCTGTGTCCAGGAAGATGTCTCCTCCATAGAAGTGTTCGTCGCACAGTATGTTGGCTGCCGGAGTCGAGAGCCACCTGGGGGTTGCGATCACGAGTCTGTTGTCCACGTAGCGGAGTAGGAGAGTATCTTCAACGGAGCGAAGTCCCGATGTGATGTGAGTGTTGGTCCAACATTGTTCGGCGACCGCGATCACCATCAAACAGAGAGCTGGGGACGCGGGGGATCCCATCGGTGCCCCACGTGTTTGCCTGAATGAACGAAGGCCGACAGAGAAGATCTGCATGTCAAGGGTGGCCTGAATGATCTCGGGGATGTCGTCGAGCCACAGGGTGCGTTGTGTGGGTTTGTGTCGGCGACGGCGTCCGTTGTAGACGCGGGTGATGGCAGAGGTGTCAAGTGTGTCCACTGTGAGGTGTGTGGTAGAGGAGTGTGGTTGTCGTTGTCGGTACCAGGTTAGCAGTAGTCGCCAGGCGAGGAAGGGTGCAAGCATCGGTCTCGAGGGGCCAGGTGGAATGAGGCCCCGGAATTGTAAACTGGATCGAATGGCGGAAAGGCATGCCTGGTGGTGTGGTTCAGGCAGGTGTGTGGCTATGCGATGAAGGACATAGAGAGCGGCGGGTGGGAAGTCTCTGGTCCGTATGTAACGGATGGCATCAAATCGTCGTAGAGTGTTGCTGCCAAGATCGCCCAAAAATCGCCACAAATCCAGGCGGTTGTCCACGCGTTTGGCCAGGAAGGCCTGTTGTAGGGCGATGGGTAGTCGTAGTCGGCGGCGTTTTCGCCAGATGGTGGCGAAGCCCATGTGCCGGGATTGGGAGAAGTCCAATTGGCGTATGAAGCCCGTGCGTGGCCGGAAATGTTTCTCGATGAAGCCAAAATTGAGAGACGGTTGCAGTTCCTGGATGTAGAACTGTTCAGTGGCAAATAGGTCCGTTGCCGGAACGACAGTGTGAATGGGCACCGAGGTGTAGTGGTGGAAAAAGTCAAAATGTGCCCACCACCGGACTGCCAGTTCGGCATTGACCAGATGATGTCGCTGAACTTGGAGTAGTTTGCGAAGTTGGCTGCGGCCCCGTGCCATGAGGGAGGCGCGAGTGGCTCCGAGGTAGAAAAAGGCCTGCCACTTTGGATGGCTGGTGAATCTCAGATAAACCGCTGAAGGGACAAGCTGAGAAGAGAAATCGGAAGCAGGGTTGTCCAGGCCAAGTCGAGTAAGCAGGGCTTTCAGTCTGCCGGAACCACAGGAGAGATGGCAGACGTCAAGTAGCTGAAGCTGTGCGAGTAGCCAGGAGCAAGAATGACGTGCGGTGACGTCATCGGTTGGGAAGAACCGAAGAGTGAAACGGAGGACAGTGAGAAGTTGGCAGCAGTGGTGTTGCCAAAATTTGTGCTGCCTGGCTGTGCGTCGTTGTCGGTGTGCTGTTGAGAGTCACTGGTAGAAGTGACTCGCAGCGGCCAGGATGCGGCCCAAGGCCGATGACCCCAGTTTTGATAGGGTTCGCACCGGGATGCCCCATAGCACAGCGGCTCGTTCGAGTTGGGCTCTGGTGTCGGAGTCCAGTGTGGTTGCCCATTTTGCGCAGTCGTTGGACCAGCTTTTTAGGACTTGCTTGCTCTCTTTGCTGGTTTTCTGAGAGGTGATCCATCGCTGGACTTTGGTGTCGGAAATGTCGGGTGGGAAGTTGCTGGTGAGCCATTGGCAAACGTGGGGAGGTGGTTGGAGCAAGTCGCGGGGCTCCTTCCAAGTGGGTGGGGAGGGGAGGGGGGGAGGGGTCGGGGTGCCGCCGTGGGTGGAGGGGGCTGGAGGGTTGCCGCCGTGGGTGGGGGGAGCCGGGGGGGGTTGGGAGTCGTCTGCAATGCGAGTGGGCAGGGGTAGAGCGGGGGATCCGTCCTGCGGTGATGTGTCAGGTGTAGTCAACCGTGGTCGCTTTATGCCGAAGTCCAGGAGGGAGGCCTGAGATGGACGGGGGGAGGGGGGGGAAAGGGGTTGCCGCCGGGAGGGGGGGGGAGAGAGCCGCCAAAGGAGGGTGGACGAGGGCCGGGGTGTGGTGGGTAACGGGGAATAGGTTGGCCGTAGGTCTGACAGGGAGTCGGATGTGTAGCTGGCGGTGCCGATGCCGTGGAAGAGCATCCGTAGGAAGGCCCGGACAGGGCCCCGCACGGGTTCCCGGCCATGTTGTTGCCGTACACGATGCCATGATGATGGGATGCCGTGGGCGAAGGCTGCGGTGGTAAGTTTTGCCTTTGGAGCGCCGTAACCAAACCTCGAGGGGGTTGGAAAGCCATGAGAAAACACGGGGGAAAAGGAAATGTTCGAACCACAAGCTGGTGAGCGGAATCAAGCGGGTAAGGTCACAAGGTGAGAGAACGGTCGCGGAAAGGCAGAACAGCAAAGCAAAGAAAAAAGGCGATCAAACAGTGCACCAATTCTTTTCCTGGTTGGGTGGAAGATGGTACACTTGCGCCCCGCTAAGCCGGGCGCTGCAGCGCGATGCCTCTCAGCATCGCAAACTTGGAGTGAAGGCACCACTTTTTGCCTCGGCGGCATGCGAAGTGGCGCCGCACGTTGTGTTGATCCTCGTGGCTTCCCCCGGATTCGAGGATTTTGTGCTGATTGATGGAGCGTAGTTCCCCAAAAGCGATGGCGCCGAGTTGAGACTTTCCGATTGTAAAGTTCTGCAAGAGCTGGCCGAGCGTGTCGGGCGTGCATGCCGTGGGGGTGGCCTGAGCGTAGCATCCAAAGCTCGGGTAGTCATGGTTCTCGGGCCTCCAAGCAGCGGGTCGGATCATGTTCTCATGGCACATGCGGCGCACTCGATCCGGGGTGGTGCCGTGCACATACATGACAGCGTGATGGGAGGCCGTGCCGGATCCAGCTTCCGGGTCTCCGCCAGCAACTGGCCAAGGATGAGGTCGGGGAAACCAAGTGGTTGCGAACACCATGCCGTGTGATTCCCGTCCCAAGAGGTGGTAGAAGCTGGGATCGAACGGTATGGGATCATCCGTGTCCATGGTTCGCAGTTCCCAGCATTCCGCGAGGAGATCGGCATGTGAAGGTGGCAAAGCAGGGTCCAGGTCCATCAAAATGGCCTTAGTCTGTTCCACCCTGGAGATGTCCAAGGCTGGAAGCGGGTCCAGCTCCCCCAACTCCCTAGGCGTGGGAACTCGCAGCGGGTCAGTCTTGGCCGTGTCCATGACGTTTCTCCATAGATCAAGCCACCGGTTGTCGGAAGTGGTGGTGGCATTGATGCCCGCCTCCGATGGAGGGGGGTCCAAATCACCGGTGTTGTCGAAGGGGGGTTGGGGAGGGTGAGGAGTAGCCGGCGTGGGTCGGGGAGGGGGAGGGGGAGTGGAAGTGAAGGCCGCCGCAGGTGCTGGGTGAGGGGGCAAGCTAGTGTTGTGGTGGCCGGTGCGGGAAGTGGGGTGGGGTTGCTGCCCATGGTGCTGCAGTGACCAGGACGGTCGTTTGCCCTGGTTGTTTCGGTGGCCGGTGTGGCTGGCGCCATGGTGGTGCATGTCCCAGCGGTTTTTGTTCTGTGGTGGGTATCCCCACGATTGGTTCCGCCAGTGTGAGGAGGACCATTGAGACTTGTTGGAATCCTTCCCGGAAGTGCGCCAGGAGGTGGAATCATGAGTAGTGTGAGTGGGTCGGTGCGAAGTCGTGGCTCTGGGTGCAGGGGAGTGTCGATGGTGGGACCTGTGTCGGGGGGAGCGGGAGCGGAGGGAGACAGTGGAGTGGTGTGCACGTCGGGAGTGGTGGAAGTGTCGGGAAAGGGAACGTGACCTGCTGTAGCTGCGGGATCGTCGGGTGTCGTGTCGTCGGTGCGACTTGTTGTGCCTGCGATGGTGGCTGGTGTGGGAGTGGGAGTGTCGGTGCTGTCTGTGGCGGGAACGGGATCTGCGAGAGTGGGGATGGTGCCGAGTGTCCGGGGGAGGGTGGTTGGTTGAGGAGGTAGCGGCAGGAGCCGCAGCGGCAGCTTCGGGCGCGCGCGCCGGCTGAGGCTCGGGCGGTGAAGATGGCATGCTGCTCTGAGTCATGAAAGGCATGATGGTGCCAGGTGCCAAGTTGCCGTAATTGGGAGGGCCACCGTAGGGCATCATGGCCATCGGGTTGCCAAAGTTCGAGAGGCCGCCGTAGGGCATCATGGGGAAAGGTGTGAAGGATGCCGTCTGCGAGTTGGGTGACGGTACAAGGTTCATGGGCTGCGTCATCTGGGATGACAGCTGCAAGTTCGGTCCACAATTGCCTGGTGAGCCGGACGCGGTGCCGGTCGCAATGCTATGCAGGAGCGAATGCATCATGTCATAGAGCTGGTGTCCAGCCATCTCGCAAGGGAGAGAGAAGGTTGGAAAGGGGTGAAAACAAAACCACAACTGCGGCAAAAATGCGTCAATGGTGCAAATGCATGCGAGCCAACTTCAACCTGCGAATCGAAACCAAACAGAGGGAATTCCACCAGGGGACCGCCAAAACCCCGCGGCAACGGCAAAAGTTTCCACAGAAATGCATGCGAGCACAAAGGGGTTCTCAGAGGTGCCTGTCAAGTGGCCTCATGAAAGTGCCTCATGTGGCTATGCCGATGAATCTGAACTGAACTCATCCGAGACGAAAGCTTCCATAAACGCCACGAATCGCAGAGTTGGTGTATGACCAACTCGTCACTGGCGCATGAAGCTTAGGAGCCTGAAACCTCGTGGGTGCAGCCTTGCTTCAAAGGCAGGCAGTGCAGGCAGTGCAGGCGCATGAAACCAGCAGAGCACCATTTGGGTGCGGAATACCTTAAGACCTCAAGCTGCAGCCTTGATCGTGGTCAAACGCGCTGAACTGAACTGCAGCTTGAACTTGAACACTTGAACGGTCTTCCCCTCGCAGGGGGCTCCCGCATATGGCGAGTCCAGCCCACAGCGCCATGTCGGACAGGCCGTGGGTAAACACACTTATCTCGAGAGGCTTCACTAGCCGAGATGCAAAACGCAGTCAGTAAAAATGCTTGAATGCAAATGCAAATCAACAGGTCACAACATCGACACCGAACAGGAAGCAACAGCGACAAACAGAAACCGCAAAAAGAATCAGGAAAGAGGTCAGGAAATAGGCAGGTACGCCGGATTGATCAGATCCGGTATCCACCGAAATGCCGTAGCTTCATTGGACTGGATAGGCAAATCGGCTCCAGTCCCCCTGCAATGTGGAATTTCCGTCCGTGCTCCAGGACGCTTCACACACACACACACACACACACACACACACACACACACACACACACACACACACCACACACACACACACACACACACCACACACACACACACACACACACCACACACACACACACACACACACACACACACACCCACCCACCCACCCACCCACCCACCCACCCACCCACCCACCCACCCACCCACCCACCCACCCACCCACCCACCCACCCACCCCCCCACCCACCCACCCACCCACCCACCCACCCACCCACCCACCCACCCACCCACCCACCCACCCACCCACGCTCGCACGCTCGCACGCACGCACGCACGCACGCACGCACGCACGCACGCACGCACGCACGCACGCACGCACGCACGCACGCACACCCACACGCACACGCGCACGCACACGCACACACGCACGCGCACGCGCACACGCACGCGCACACGCAAGCGCACACGTGCACACGCCCACGCGCACACGCACACATGCACACACGCACACACGCACACACGAAAACACGAAAACACGCACACACGAAAACACGAAAACACGCAAACACGCAAACACGCAAACACGCAAGCCAGCCTTTTTTGCTTGGCAAAGATCAGCAAGTGAGGTTGGTGCTCGCGTGAAGCTCGCATGAAGTCACAAAGTTCCAAGCGAAGTGGCAGGATTTTGGGCTCAGGAGATTTGGACCTCGGACCCTCGAACTCAGGTTCCTGGCTTCCTCTTTCTTTCGCACCCCCCATTCAATCATTGACTGAATCCTGGCTTTCCAGAGGGACGTTTTGCAACAAGGGTCAAGGGAATTGTGAATTCCCCCATCGAGATACCGGCGCAATGTGCGGCGGTCCTCATCCACAGCTGAACCTTCGCATTCAGCGCCTCCGTGAGCAGGTGCCACCCAGACGATGCGCTCTCGCTTCGACTTGCCTGCGTCGCCAAGCCCTGTCTCCGTAACGCGGGGTATGGTGCCCTCAGAACCGTGGATATAATTTGCGTGCCAAGTGGCTTGCTCCCATTCGACCCAATCAGAACAAGGACAAATCATTCACAACCCTGAGACCGTGAATGCCGCAGTTTGGTCGTCTTTCAAAAGCTCAGAAGATGCTTGAAACCTTGCTTGCATCGTTCCAAAGACAAACCAGAGCTCCCCCCAAGGACAGCTGCATCAAGAAAAGCCTGCGACGCAATGCAATTGCCCTACCTTCTGCTTCCAGCTGCCAATAACTGCTATTCAGGGGATCCTACAGCTAACTTTAGCTACTGAGCACTAACTACGGCCAAGTACCGCTGAAAACTGCTAGCCACTGCCAACTACCACTCACTACGAACCCACCAATTTCCACTCCTTACTTCCTGCAAAGTACTACTTAACCCTTCAACGCAGTACCTACCTGGAAAACCAACTTCCCCTTCAATGGGCCTTCTGTCAGGTCCCAAGTCCCCAAAAAGCACGTTACGACTAACAAGTTGGAAACTGGTTGGAAACCCAAGAAACCATGTACACCGTGGTTTCTCGAAACAGGCATATGGGTATGGGTCAAAATAAAGCCACCAGGGGACAGCAGGTTCTAGTCATTGTTGCCATTCACCAGCGTTCCATTTTGGGTACCTATTCTTGAACCACACCCATATCAGGGGGGCCCTTGCTCTGTAGTTCTTTGGCCCGGCCGAACCTCTCACCCGGGATCCCGTTTTCGCCTCCTCCGCAGGTGGTGGTGCAGGCGTCGAAGTCGGTCCAGGTGCCCCACTCACAGTCCACCGGGCAGGGCTGGGCGTTGCAGGCCTCGGGTGACATATTTTCTCGGGACCTTTCACCCGAGGCCTCCACATGGTGCCCTCAATGTTTCCCTAAGCCAGTTTAAGCATCGCTTTGTGGAATTTGTGAGTTTCCTTGGTTGCTTTCTGTTTTCCTTTTAAAAGTTTGACTTTTGGTGGTTTAACGGAAAACCAGGAACATCAAAGCAACATGCACCAAAGACTTGTTCGTTTATCAATCCTTTAATTTAATGTTGACCCCACAGAATCAAACCCAGTTTATTCATAGGGGGGTCCCTGGGTTCAGTCGGGAATCGTCACTTTTGGAGGGGGACACCCCCCTATTAATAAACTGGGGTTGAAATTGAGCGGCAGACATTTGGGTGTGGGTCAAAATTTAACCAGGAATTGGACCGCAGGGTTTAGTCCTTGTTTCCATTTAGTATTGACCTGCACCCAAATTTGGTGTAACCCGCCAAAAAATACCACCCCCCGGATCTTGCTTTTGACGAAACGGGCTGATGCGTGCTTGTCTGAACTCCAAAGCCACGGCCCAGTGAGCATCACCTCTATGGGACACCCGGGAAAGCAGGCAGTTCTAGTAGCGGGCTCAAGGTGGACATGTTTAGGGGTTCTCAACATTTGGCCATGGCTCAAAATCCAAATCGTACCCCCAGTGAACATCCCAATCCCCACTAAAATAGGTTCTAAAATGGGTGGTGCACCCAAAATGGTACCATTGGTTTGACCACAGCCATTTCCTTTGGCCTGGA
>CAUJNA010002575.1:0-29323 GCA_963377175.1 Effrenium voratum
CGGCTGCACGTCCGCGGCGTTCGATGCGCCCTCCAAAAATAGTAAAAGGAGAATTCAAAGAATTATTCTTTCTACTATTTTTTCTCCAACAGCAACACAACAAACAGAAAACAAAATCCAGAACAACAAGCAAACAAAATAAATAATCACAACCAGCAACAAAAATATTTAATCACAGCATGCAACATTAAATAATTCAATCAAGCATACCAACAAAACAGCAACACTCTAAATCATCAAAGAAACCAAACTCAAAAAAACACAACTATCAACAAAAAACAAAGCAACATACCAAACAAACATATTACAAAGAGCATCAAACAACAAAAAAACAAACAGCCAAAGCACGAAAAAATTGAAGAAGCATGCCAAGTCTAAACAACGCACTTTGAAAGAGATAAGCAAATTATAATAATTCAATCTTTACAAACGATAAATATATTACAATTATAGCATATAATATTTTACATGTTATAATTATATTTCAATTAATAATTATGGGTTGCATTTATAGTCAGGAAAAATGTCTTCAAATATGTAATCTACATATTTATCAATATCGCCAATGTCTATATATTTGATATTGTCTTTTCCTATTATTGAATACATATATTCCCAGAAAAACAAATTAACTAGTAGCCATACTTGATATTTAGTGTTGTAGTAAGACCATACATGATATTTAGTTATTTTAAATCCATTCAAGACCTCGTTTATTTTATCTTTACTTAATAAATGCCAATCAATCGCATCAAACATGCCTCGAAATTTTTTAACAAATGCTTTATATGGTTTAATTGCGCTTGTCCCTCCAAACCTTTTAATCAAATCTTTATTATTGAAGAACTCATCAATTTCTTTTTCAAATGACTTTCTTGCAATTTTATGACAAAAATATACAGGAAATCTTTTGTGATATTTCATAAAGAATGTCAATTGTAATTGAAACTTTGTATATCCCTTATCCTTATATTCTTCAACAAACAACTTTTCAAGGTCTCTTGTTATACAGCATTGATTACAATATACATCATATTCACTTATTTTATTACACAGATTAGCAGGTAATAAGTTATACAATGTAAAATTAATATCATTATTTTTATTATTACAACATTCACACTTACTATAATTAAACAGTGTCATTTTTCCTCTTAATATATTAAGTCAATATTTCTTTAAGTCGTTTTCAAAGAACTTATTTTATAATGGCCGTAAGCAAGTGAGTTTACACTATCTATCCAATATTTTTTGTTTTCATAACTACTAAGAGCAATTTTTTTAGTTGTTATACTAAAAATTCTGTGGGTTTTACTTCTAATACTATTAAATGACTTATGTATAACCTCATTAGTTTTTAAAACCGTCTCAAACTCTTCATATTTCATTTGATGTCTTACTGTGCCTTTTGCTATGCCCTTACATTTCTTATATTTTTTATCATCACCATAAACTGAGTAAGCATAGCATTTAGGACGAAGAGCTATAAACCCTGTTATTATTTTACTTTTTAACTCATCCTTAAATTTACCTAATACTTTCTTGTTATTATCATCATAACAGTTATGTTCCTTAGGATAATCTGAAAAATCTAATTCTTTTTTAATTGTATTAAGGTCTTCATAAATGTCATTGGTTTTAGTATGAAATACAAAACTATCAGTATCAGTATATACCATTTTAATATTATCTCCATATTTAGGCTTCATAACGTCATAATAAAATTTATACATGTGTTGCTTACTCAAATCTAAAATAATCATCCCAATAAATATAGGTTTGTCTAGTTTCAACTTTGTTTTTTGCTTTTCAACTCCAACCAAATTTTCATTAATGATATGACTATGTTAGAAGTTAGGATTACTTACACACTTCATATATCTAGTTTCATCACTCACAACCTCAAAATCTAAATGTTTCCTTTTATCCTCCATTGTTTTTCCAAATATGGCATTGTTCATCAATTTGTAAACATCTTTCTCAAAATCATTTCTAGCATACTTCCTCTTCTCAGTGTTAAACTCAATGTAAGGTTTTAAAACTTCTTTTTGTTCAAATTTAATTGCTCTATGAATTTTCTTAAGTTTTAACCCTTGCTTCAAATAAAATTGTAAGGTTCTTATATGGATTACATATTTTCTTTATCATTTAAATTCAATACTAATTTATTTGTTTTCTCATCCGTAGGTTTTTTATGATTTAAAAATTCATAAATTTCAATTTGTTTATCTGACAGCATGTCGGCTTTAACATTCATAACCACAGGTGCCATTGGATAGTCATTGTGTAAATCGTGTAATTCTTTAGGATATTCTAAATCCACTTCTAGAATATATCCAATATTATTATTCTTATAATTTATAATGTCTTCTTCTTTTAATGTATCATCCCATTTTAGATTTTTATATGGCAGTTTTTGTATCATGCTTAACCCGTACAAATTATTAGCATCAAAATAGTTAATATAAATACTTTCTTTATTTTTATCATATTCTTCTCCCATGTATTTATTATTTGCTTCAACTTTTTTAGTAGAAACCATACACATTCCGCCTCTAAGTCCCGATTCTATCATTTCATACATTTCTTGGTCATATATTAAATCAATCTCTACACCAGTCATTTTAAGCATAGCATCAAAAGCAAAGTTAGGCAATGTATAATAATAAGCAGGGTCCAATCCATAATATTTCCTACATACATCTCTAAAATTTTCGAAAATGTCAGTCAATAATAATACATCAGTTTTCAAATATAAATCATGGTATTCACCCATATTCTTAATGTCAAAATGCTTCCATATAATTTTTGCTCTTTCATAGTCGTTAACACTTATACCTTCTTCACTCAACTGACTATAAAATTCATCCTTACTCGGTAATTGCTCATCATCAAATTTATCAAATGAATTCATGTAGTCATAAGGATAAACACCTTTATCAGTCAACAAATCTAGACATTTCTCACTCTTAATCACATCATTTTTACTACTGAACCTAAAATTATCTTTCCAGTTTTCACGCAATAACCATTTACTTTTATCTTCTTCATATGTATTATCATACTTACTCATTGAAACTAACTTATCTAATGAAGCAGTTAAAAACCCAAAAGTGTCTTTAACACTCAAACTTTCAAAACTGAAATTAATAAATTTTTCACTGTTCTGAGCGATGACACCTATTTTATTGTTGTTACTTAATTTATCCGCATTTTGAATAATTAAATGGCCATCATAATTTTTCATGTTATGGAAGAATACAGGAATTTTAAAATATCTATTACAAAAATTAAGATTGCAAACGCTATGAGCACAACCTCTATACTTACCTGTAAAATGACAATGGTCTCTAACTTTTCTATATTTCTCTGCTTCCTTGGCATTCTTATAGTTCATTCTAAACTTATCCCCACAAATAAAGCAGTTTTTAGCATTTTTAAAATCTTCTTTGTCTTCGTCAGTCATGTCTATTTTTTCGTTTTCTCCCATCTTCTCCTTTACTTCTGCCCTAATGTCATTAAGTTTTTGACAAAACACATCAACAGCATCTTTACCACGATACATAAATTCATAATTTGTATTATCAACAGCATTAACCATATTAAGCATAAAACCACATGGCTTATGCTCTTGATAAGAAAAAGTGTTTTTATCTTCATCTTCATCAGGCTTTTTCAGTTCCTCTGTCAAACATTCAAAATCAGCATATACAACAAAAGGACACCTTAACTTTTTGAAGTGATGCTTAAAACTAACTTTCTCATAAGGCTTAGGCATTACTATTTGTTGTCCTTCAACTTCCATACATCCACTATCATAATGTTTATTTAATAATTCTTCATTTCTAAATCCATGATTACAATATTTACAAAAATAGGACTTACCATTATGATTGCTTTTTTGATTATTAATAAGTCTGCTCAAACTTTTTATATACACATAATGACTGCAATCCTCCTCATCAACTCTCAACAAATCAAGATGACAAGAAGCATCTTTATTTTTCAATTTTCTACTAATAACAATTTGTTCATTATCATCAATTGCATAAACATTAATGGATATTGATTTATTATTTTCTTCAAATATATCTATATCATTATTATTAGCAGGAAAACTCACACCATCAAAAATCAAATCACTTTCTATCTTCTTGTAATGAAAGATCTTTTCAGGGTGTGCTTTATCACAAATTTTACAATATCCACACTCAATAGAATATTTAAAACACTTGTCATCTTGATTTTTAATATTGATACATGCCTTTTTCTTTTTAATCCATTCTGGAAGTTCAATATATTTGCCAGCTCTAGTCGGATTATATTTATTATACATGATATGAATATTATTGATATTGCTAATTATTAATCCTGACTGATACAAAGCCATATCTAAAATTCTTGTTTCAACATCAGGTCTCATTCTTTTCAAAGCATTCCTTAACTCCTCTTCATTTACAATAGTGTACGACCTTGTCCTAACTGTTACGTTTCTCTCCTCATCAAATAAGTTCATAACTTTCATATTTATTGTAGCATTAAGTGTCATTCCTCTATTCTCTTTCAAGTATTCATTAAGTTTGTCAAATTGATAATTAAAATAAGTCAATCCGTTCAACTCTTTTAAATGAATGTTTGAAATTGTGTAGGCGTTAGCATATGCTCTAAAGGCGCTTCTTCCTTCTGTTATTACTGCTTTTTTCTTAATAGCATGTTTTAAAACCGTTCTCGCTCCTACTCTTTCTCTGATTTGATTTGCTTTGTAGTCATTAGTTTTCTTTACTGCTTCAAGTCTCTTACTCAATCTATTGCTTATTGGTTTTTCTGGATTATATCTATACTGGTTGTTTCCTATAATTATGGTTTTAAGTTTTTTACCTTTATTATTTACTTTTTATTCTCCTAAATTTTCTTTAAGAAGATACTTAACTATTTTAGTGTTTTCATCTGGCGGTAAATCTCTATTCATATTATTATCTATATAATTTAATTAGTGTTTTTCTCTTTAAGTCTTTTTAAAGTCATAAAATTCTAAGAACTAAATAACTAATTATTAGTCTAAATTATTTTAATTTTCAATTAATAATAATTCATGGCGCAAATAATGCTTTTTCAATCCTTCCAAGACATAGTATGTTTGTAATGTTATATCTTTTTCTATCTTTTCTATTTTGTATTTCCTTTCTGTCCACTTTGAGTTGGTTTCTTTCCTCGATGTATAATTACCTTTTCCTTTTTGATATATTTTCACTGTGTCTGAAACTGATAATTTAGGATATTTCCTCATATGCTTTTGCTTCAGTGTAAGGTTTGCTTTTACATTTGCTCTGTTGTTATCATCATGCGCTTCATTTGGTTTCATTCCAGTTGATGAGTGAATAGCGCTATTATATTTCTTTAATGTAGGTTTCAACATATCAGTCCATCTACCTTTAGTAAAGTGTATTCTGTCTCCTATTCCTTTTTTCATGGTCCTAATAAATCTCTCCACAATATTAGCATGCGTTAGTGTTGTTTTATGTATTATACCTAAATCATCTAAATATTTCTTTACTTCTGCTTTAAATGCTCCATCATCATCAGAAAAGATTTCCACAGGCTCACCCATAACTTTAAATGCTTCTTTCAAACCTTTCAAAACATTTGGGCTGTCTCTTTGAAACATTGGATACACAAAACCTAATTTACTGAAAGCATCTATTACAATCAATGCATAGCGTTCTTCATCTTCTTTTTTAAATATTTTCATATCCATAATATCTATTTGAAATTCTGCTCTGGCATATGGCACTAAGAAACTGTTATAATTCTGATACGGTTTTATTTGCTTGTTAGGTTGCTTCTTCAACCACTTTGTCACTTCTTCTAATGTTACACTTGCTCCTTTCTCTTTTGCTTGATTGTATAAGCTTTGTTTAGAACCATAACCTGTTTCTAAATCATAGTAGATATTGCTCATTATCTCCTCATTACTTAGTTTACTCATATATTGAAATTGGATTATATTATTTAAAATTAAATTAATATTATCCAATTAGACTTTACTTTTAATACTCTGGCACTTTCTACTTTTTTCATGTCTTGATTTGTTAGAACTGTTGGCCATTGATTTCCCACAAATATTACATGTATAAGGTTTATTAAGTTTTTCTTGAAAGTATTTTTTATGATAATCCTTTTGATAGTGTTTCTCTTTATTTTCTTTTGTTTCTTCGCTATCAGTAGGACTTGGCAACACATCAGCATCTGAACTTTTATAATGTCTTTCAATGTCATCAGCAAAACTACTATACATAAATAACATATTCATAAAGTCATTATAATCATCTTCATCATGTATTCCTCCTAACAATCTATCGCTTCCATCATCTGAGTGTCTGCTATAGAATGGCATTTATCTTATAGGATAAAGGGTTGTATTTCTTTAAGGCATTTTTTCAAATTCTGGTATTTTAATTTTTATATTTTATTATTATTATTTTATTGTTTTTCTTTATTCTTATCTTTATCCTTATCTTCATTTTCACTTTCAGCATCTGTAGGAATAGGTATTTCTGTTGGTGGTGCTATTTCATAATTAGCATTTTCTTCTGATGACGCCTCGCCAGAGGCTCGCGAGCTTCGCGACGATGATGAATTAACAGTATGCGTTGAAGAACTATTAACAGTGATAGGCGGAGAACTATTAACGCTAATAGGCGGGGAAGTATTTAACTCAACTTCTTCACTAACATTCATATTTAACCAATTCATTATGGCACTTGCTATATCATAAGACGATACTAATGAATTCATTGTTAAATTAACTAATAACTCTGAACCTTGAATTGTAGTTAATGTAGTGTGATATGTTAAATGTGCTACTATTTGTCCTATACTAAAACCTGACCTCATCATAAATTCTATAATCCTCATCAACATAAATAATTTCTTTCTATATCTATCAATGTCATCATCTTTTTTGTCATCATCATCATCATCGTCATCATCATATAAATCAGGGTCATATGTAAATGCTTCTGCTTCTGCTTCAGCCTTGGTTATCAATTTGCTTTTGAAACTCTTTGAAGAACCGCCTAATAGTTTTGTCATATCATCAAAATTATAAGTTTGTGTCTCTTTATCATTTGGTAGGTCTGTTTGTGTTGCCTTGTTTTCTTTGTTAAGCGTTTGTGTTGCCTTGTTTGCCATCATAACTTGAGCGTTCATATATCTTTCTTTATTTTTATAATTCATTAAATCCATTTTATCAAAATCAAAATTATTCAATAACATATCTTTCTTGTATTTCTTCAGTATAACTGTTGTTTTTATTTTGTTTGTCATTGCTTGTTTAAGCATTTCATCATATGTGGGGCGTTTCCTTAACTCGTGCTTGCGGTTTTTAATCATTTTATATAATTATTGATAAAATATATACATGATTTATTTAACCCTTTGTTGCTTTACCTTTTCCTTTCATAACTCTCCAATCTTCCATTCTTTTTCTTAGCAATTCATCATTTACTTTCGTCGTCCATTTTCCGCTGTTTATAAGCTTCTCCACCAGTCCAACTAAATAAGTTCTACCAGTTTCTTTTTTACCTTTCCCCTTTTTCTTTGTGTTTGAATATTGTTGTTCCTGTTCTTCAGTAAGTCCTGCTCCTCTTAAATGTAATTGAAATAATAAGTCTTCTTCTTTTACTGTGCTTCCCTTCCAATGGTTTATATCAGTTGAGTAGTCAATGGTTTCCTTATGTGTTCTTGTTTGTCTTTGTTGGACTGTGGATGAACTGTCAGCGCTGTCCCTTGTTTGTTCTCTTCTTTCTTCCAACTCTTTTGCTTTATTTTCAGAAATTTGTTTGACAAATGATGATGCCACATTCCTTGCTACATCTTTTGATTGACGATTTACAAGGCCTTTAACATATTCTTTTGATGTGGCTTCTGCTGTCATTCTTTCAGTGGTTATTTCTTCCAGCGGTGGTAAGTCTTCAGAGTCGTTTGATTTTGCGGTCATCATTGACTGGATACTTGGTCTTCTCCCCTCTTGTCCTTCTAATTGTCTTGCTCGTTGTGCTCGTTGGTGTAGGTCTGCTATTTGTTCGCTACTAACTCTTTTTGAAACTTGACTGATTTGTTGTTCGTGTTGTTCCTCAGCATCATCCATTGAGGCACTTAGCGATTGTATTGCTTCATCTCTTAAATCATCCATTTCATCGTCTCTCGATATATCAAAATGTTCTGTTTGATTTTCCCCATCTAACATTTTTTGAAAGCGTTGTTGTCTCAAATCTACTGTATTATTATCATAAACTGTTCCTAATGGACTATCACGAAAATAATAAGCGTTTCTGTCTATTACATCTCTTATATTCTTATTTTTATATTCTTCCTTTGTAATTTCCTTTATCAGTTCATTATAAGACGGTCTTAATCTCAATTGTGATTTTAATGTTTTCATCTGTGCATTGTCTAATCTCATTAGTATATTAAATTAATTAGATTATATTTATTAATCTAATTAATTAATTTAATTATTTTTTTCAAAATCAAAATCTTGTCTTAATTGATTGATTATTCCTTTCTTCTTCTTAATCATTTCTGAATAGGTTTTACCTGTTTCACTTGATGGATGATGTCTCAATTTTTCACTTTCCAACCTTTGAATTTCATTAAAATACGCCTGTGCTTCATCTTGATATCTTCTTTTATTTTGAAATACAGCATAATCCTTTTTAGCGCTATGACGTTCTAATTGTTCTTGTAATTCTTTCAAATATGTGTAATTAGGTTGGTGTGCCTTGTTGTCTCCTTCATAATAGTAATGTTGAGTTGATTTATATTTATTCTTCTTTTTTGGTTTGTTTGTTTCAAAAACTGCTTTTCTATCAATAACTTCACTGATATTCGGTTTGTCTTTATTTTGTGGTTCTGTTATTCTATTTACAACGTTGTCATAAATTTCTCTACGGTGCATAAGCAATTGTTTTTTATCAATAATCATTATATAATAATAATTAGATTAAATAATTTTATTTGCTAAATTACTAATTTTCTGTTTATTTTTATTATCTCGCTCTACCTTCATATTAATATATCTATCTTTTGCAGTTTCAAACACTTTGTTAGCTGTTGTTTCTAAATGTTTTTTCAATCTTTCTTCTACTCTTCTTTCTATTTCTTGTTCATCCACTTTTGGAATATTATCTTTAACTTTTTCATATACATTATTCTCAAATTCTTTTGCTTGTTGTGGATGCATAATTTTTCTTCGAACAACTTTGTTAGGGTCTGGTTCTTTTTTAACTGGTATTCCATTACAGTTATGACGATATTTGAAAGTGTATTTTGTTAAATATTTTTTACATTTTGGACATTCCACTTTTTCAGTTAAGTATGTTTTAGATTTTAATTCTTGCTTTGGTTCGTGTTCTTCTTCTACTTTATTATTTTCATCATTTATAATATTATTAGTTTCTACTTCTTTACTTTCTTCATTAATAATAGGTTCTTCTTTAATTTCTTCTACTTCCTTAGGTGCTTCATTATTTTCACTGTCTACGTCTATAATTTCAATATTTTTAACCATATAATTAGTATATGATAAATATTTATATTACAATATTTTAATATAATTTGTATATAATAAATAATTATATTAAAATATCTATTATATGCTTTTCTAACCTTCAAAAAATGTTAAACTAAAACTACTTGTTGTTCCATTCATATTTAAAACTCTACCCGATGCATCAGTAAATCTAAAATGTAATCTTCTTAATGAACGCATACTAACATCATTAGCATCATTTAAAATTAGTTCATTATCATATATGAGGTTGCCGAATGATGTTAAAACTGGTACTTTCTTTATTATTGATGAAGTACCAAAACTACATAACTGGTTCCCATTAGAAAGTTCATTACAATGAATATATATATTTTTAACAGGTAAAAATGATATAAATCCACTAACAAACGGGTCTGCAGTACTATTTACTTTTTCAGTAGTATTTCCTAAAATGTCATTAATACTATTAGGATAATCTCTATCATAATCAATACCAAAACTGTAATTTGTTTTTAATTCTTTATCTGTATGGATTATAAAAAAATAAGAAATATAATTACAACTTATAGTTATATTATTTGTTTTTAATGAATAACTACAAGTAAAAAAATTACTGTTTCCATCAGTTCCATTAGTAGCAGTATTCAATTTATTTTGTAATTCGGTTGCTAATTCACTACCTACATAACTACCTTTATCAGGTGCTACAATAAAATAATATACTGCTGCTCCTATTAATATCCCTCCTAATGTTAAATATAATCTGTTATTTAAATTATCTTCAATTGGATAAAATGAATTAGCGATAGATACTTCGTGACAAATCAATTTAGTATTTGGTCCGCATTCTTGTTGCTCTCTTAAATTAATAACAAAATCTGATGTAGATTGACTGTCATTTAAATCACGATAAGCACTGTTGATATATATTTTACGAAATCTCATTATATTAATTAATTAGAAATTTTATAATTTAATTATATATGAAAAATAAATATAAATATTATTTAAAAGAAGGAACATTAAAATCATACAATCCTCTTCATCAAGGTCATAGTGAGATGTATAGGAAAATAATTAATGAAATTCAACAAGAAAAATCATTATTCAAACCTAAATATAATAATAATTTATCTGACACAGAAGGATTAAACAAAGCATATACAAATGGTAAAGGTTTCTTTATTGATGGCAATAAACTATATGTTGCTGGGACTTTTGGTAAAAATAATATTATATCAAATATTAATGATATTTTAAGTGATATTACAATTCCATTTGGTTTAAGTTCATACAGTCAAAGGTATAGAGATATTAGTGATATACTTGATGAACACCATAATATTAGTGAAGTTATTTCACATTCATTGGGTAGTAGTGCGAGTGCTAAATATTTAAAAGAAAATCCTGATAGAAATATTAGATTAACTGCTTATTCATCACCATTTATATCGTGGAAACCTAAAAATAATGAAACTTACACCAGCTTTCGTAGCACTGGTGATATAATATCATTACTTGACCGTGGAGCAATCACGGTTAATAAAGGTGGTTTTAATCCTCTTATAAACCACGGTTATGAACTATATGAAGATACAGGTAAAGATGTTTCAAGAAGTGTTGAACCAGTGAGAGAGATTATGTGAACAAGATTACATATAAAGACAAAAAGCGATTATAATAGAATAGAATAGAACATGGATTATTCCAAAGCAAAAATTTATAAAATTGTAAATTACATTGATAATGATGTCTATATTGGTGCCACTTGCCAACCATTGTCAAAAAGGATGTCCAGACATAGGCGACGAAGAAATGTTGAATGTAAGAAACATTACACTTTATATCAAAAAATGGTTGAACTTGGTGTTGAGAATTTTTATATAGAATTAGTTGTAGAATGCCCCGTTGAAAACGCTGAGCAATTAAGAGCAATAGAAGGTCAATACATTAGAGAAATGGGGACGCTTAATATAAGAATTGAAGGAAGGACAAAACAACGATACAGAGAGGACAACAAAGAAAAAAAAAGAGAATACAACAAGAACTGGTATTTAGAAAATCGCGACAGGTTGATGGAAAAGAAACAGGAATTTATGGTAAACAATCCAGACTATAACAAACAGTATTATGAAAACAATAAGGATAGAATGTTAGACAACAGTAAGAAACAAAGACAACTAAACCCCGATAAGTTCAGAGAATATCAACAACAATATAGAGAACTAAATAAAGACAAAATAAAACACACAAACAAACAATGGCGAAACAAAAACAAAGACCAAAGACACGAAAAATATCTCTTGAATATTGAAGAAGAAAAGCTAAAGTACAAAGCATATTACGAGCGAAAGAAACAAGAAATAATTGATTGTGAGATATGTGGGTATTCCTATACTTTTGTCAATAGGTCTCAACACTTCAAAACTAAAAAACATCAACAAGCGCTAAATAACATAACTAACAATGAAGTTAATATATCAGATAATATATAATGCCTAATAATGATATAAAAAATACTATAAATCCTAAAAAGAAAGTCAGTTATGAAGACATTAAAAAGATTGTAGAAGACGAACCTAATTATAAGGTTGAACATAATAATATTAAAAATAAATCTAAAAAACTATTAAATAAAAAATCTAAAAAAGAAGTTATAGATTATTCACACTTTAAAATAAAATAATTTAATAATAGAATAATATAATATTTTTCTATTATTAAATATATAAGTTATGGAAACACTAGATATAGAAGATGTCCTTGTAGAGAAGAACCTTCGCTTTAAATTAAAAGATGGCGGTTCTTATGTTAGGTCAAAAGAAAGTAAAAACTTTTATCCTTCATCGATTTCAACATATACCGCTAATACCAACTCTGTAATTAGATTTAACATTACTGGACCACCTAATCAATGGTTGTCCTTACCATCTCTATTATTTGGATTTACTCTAAACAACACTGATGATTCAGCAAGTAATGAACTCAGACCAATTGATACAGCCGGTTTCTTTGATAGAGTGCGTGTGTTAATGGGTGATATCATTGTATGTGATTTAAATTCTCTTTCTCGTGCGAGTACAATGAAAGATGTATTAAAATCATCAGAAGAAAAAAGAATTGATGAAGCATTAGGTTTTGGAAATACTCTTCTTAATCACGATGGACGGTTTTTAACTTGTGATGCGGCAGCAACTTCTTCCACCCAATCAGTCGTTAGAAATGTTACCAATAACAATTTTAGAGGAATTAAAGGAGGTAAAAGTGCTAATGTATATTTTGATTTAAATTTAAAATGTTTCAAAACGTGTGAAAATTGGATTCTGCTGTCATATTGTCCAATAACAGTTGAATTATATTTAACAAGTGATGTATTAAAACCAATTGTTAATAGAACAGGACTTTTTACTGCTTCAAATACGAGTATCACTTGGTCAGTTACAAAACCTTTATTTAAAGGCAACGTTTACACCCTCGACGATAGTTTATATGCAGAATATGCAAAAATTTTAGAAACTGGCTCTCTTCCAATTACATTTGAAACTGAAACCATGCAAGAACAAACAGCATCTGCTGAAACTGAAGTATTTACTACAATTGTCCGTAATGTATCTAAATTAAATAAACTGTTTATTTCTTTTTCAAACCCATCAGCAAAAACTTATGTTGGAGGTTATGGAGAGCTGTTGAAAGAATATAATCGTATGTATCACCCATTAGGGAATATAACAAATGATGTAGGTATTTATGACCCAGAATATGATTTATCAGCTTCTTTAGTAGTCGGTAATCAAGTCATACCCAGTCAAGAAATTCAAGGTGTTCGTGAAGCGTACGCCCATCTTATGCATTGTTCAGATAAACCAATTTTAGTTAGAGCAGAAGATTACAGGTCTCACGCTTTTATGTATGGTTTTAATTTACAAAAATTAGAAAGTGCAAATTATACTGGTATGAACCTTAAAAATAACTCAAATATGGTAATAAAAATAAAGGCGTTGGATGGTTCAACATTATATAGTGAAAAGAAAATGGCCGAGAGAATGTATATGCTAATGGTGCATGAGTGCATTCTTGAAATCCGCTCAAATTCTGTTTCATTTTATGATTAAAATAAAAAATATGATATTATTAATTTTCTAATTAATAATATAATATTATGAGCAAAAACTTAATGAATATCTTTGATATTACAGCAAATAAAATTAGGCAAGTAAAAGATGGAGCAGTCAATGATATAGAAGACCTTTACGCGAGTAAATCTGACATTCAAACAGTATTAGATAGTAAAGCAGACCAAGCCAACACTTACACAAAGCAACAAATAGACGCTAATTTTTATGATATAACTGAAACATATAACAAAACAGAAATTAATGTATTATCAAATAATATTAGTTCAAATACATTTTTAATAGGTAATCTGACAGTAACTTCAAATACAAATTTTAATAATATTTCATCAAATACAAGTTTAATAAATAATTTAAATTCTACTATGACAACTAATTTTAATAATATTTCTTCAAATACTAATTTAATTAATACAAATTTTAATAATATTTCATTAAATACAAGTTTAATAAATAATTTGAATTCTACTATGACAACTAATTTTAATAATATTAGTTCTAATACTAATTTAATTAATACAAATTTTAATAATATTTCTTCAAATACAAATTTAATAAATAATTTAAATTCTACTGTATCAACTAATTTTAATAATATTTCATCAAATTCTCATTTAATATCTCAATTACAAACAGGTTCATTTGATAGTAATTTATATTACAATAAAATAACAACTAATAATTTATTAACAGATAAATTAAATACATCAATATTAAATAATACACTAATTCATAATATAACAACTACTTCAATTTTCAAAATAGCAAATTTTGGAAATTATAATAATTTCTTTGAAATGTATAATAATTATTTTGATTGCTATGTTTATGGAAATTTAAGTGGAGCAACTATGTTTTTAAATCAAAGAGGTTTTGGAGATGTAGAAATTAATAATTCTTCAATTTTTCAAAATGATAAGATATTATTAAATCATAATACTACAATATTATCTAATTTACAAGTATCAGGTTTATTTTCTTGTTCATCTATTTTAGATATAACAGGTTCTGATAGTAGATATGTTTTACAGTCAGATAATTTAGCAGGATTAATAACAGGAAATACAAACACAATCAACTCAATAATTACTAGCAATAATTCACAGGATACATCATTAGGACAAAAGTTAGATAAAATAGATACTAACGCTCAATCAGTAGCAGGTGCTATTAATTTTAGTGATAATACAACTTTACACTGTAATTTAAATATGTTGACTACTGGTTCTATAATATGTAATAAGTTTAGTACTACATCGTCGCCTAATGTTGGATTGCAAATGACTTTTCAAATGTTTAATAGAGAGTTCAATATTAATAGAGATGGTAGAATGTGGATGAGTAGCTCTGGAGGACAATGGGAAACACAGATAGGAGATGCTAATGTTGGAAGAGTGTGGGTAAAAGATAGGTTTGGTTTAGGTGCTGTTGGTGTTAATGGTTATGTTTTAAACTGTGCCGGAAAATCGAGATTTACTGATGCAGTTGATTTTATAGGGACTGACAAGGCAGTAAATCTTAACAATGGTTCATATTTGAATTTTAATAATAATGGTTCAATACGAAGATATACTCCCAGTTCTATTGAAGGCTTATATATGTCTCATGATGATTTTGTTGCCATCAGTATTGGGGATATTTCAAATGCCAGTAATCAGTACATGATGTGTGATTCATTGGTAAATAAAACTATTTTTAGTAAACCTGTTGATGTGTTAGGTAATATTTATACAAATGCTGATGTTAATTGTGATAATGTTAATATTGATACTGATGGTAAATTAACAATTGACACAAATTGTCATCTATATAGATATGTTAGTGCTTTTTCATCTTTTGATATGAGAAATAGTGATGCTAATTCTTCAATTAGGTTCATTTGTGGAGACCCCGCTGTTCAGTCTAACATAGTCGGGGCAGTTAATATTTCTAGCGGATGGACTTTCAACACAAGCACTGTTGATGTAATGGGTAATTTATTTGCTGATGATGTTTATGTTAAAACCAATGGAGCATTAAGAAGTAATCATATAGCACCTAATGGTGGAACATTAGTGACCGTTGATACTAACTTAGCAGTTCAAAATGCATATTTAGCAACTAATACCATTCAATCATTTGATTTAACAACGGTTTCATTTTTGAATAATATTTCAATGACTACTGGAACTGATATTAAAATGGGAACAAGTGAAATATCAACTTATCATGATGGAACTAATTTATCTACAATTGATGTAATATTCAGAACATCAAACACAGCTTTTAGAGTTTCAGATAGTTCAACTACACCTTCAGTTTTATTATCTATTGATAAGACATTTGGAACAACAGTAAATACTGAAAGTTTTACAAATAATGCTCCATCAACTTTTAACGAAAATGTAACGGTTGTTAATACAAAAACATTATTTGTTAATGATATTCAAGATGCTTCAGGTGATGCTATTGATATTACTGCTGGAACTGTAACTATAACTGGAAGTCTAATAGATAATTCTGATGCAAGATTAAAATATGATGTAGATTTACTTAAAAGTAATTGTATTAGTATGATTAAGAAATTCAAACCTAAAAAATTCAAAAGAAAAGATAGAGACGATAAGGATGCAATCCACATAGGTTATATTGCTGATGATTTGTTAAAAGCAGTTCCAAAAGAAATTAGTAATGTAGTTCATAGCAGTCGCGAATATTTAGGTATTGAATATACAAAAGTACCAATATTATTACATAAAGCTTTACTTGAAGTAATAGATAAAGTTGAAAAATTAGAAAAAGAAATTAAGGAATTTAAAAAAGAAAAAAAATAAATAATTTAAATATATAAATATATAAATAATTAAATAAATAATTAATATATCTAGATATATATATGGACATTGACAGAAAAGTTAAAATAGAAGTATTATTTAAAAATGATAGTATGAGAGAAAAAACTTGTTATTGCGGTTGTAAAATTACTAAGTTAAATAAAGATGAATTTACATTAGATAAATGTAATAATAAAGAATGTAATTTTAGTCATTCTAAATTTGATGAATATATTAAAGAATTAAAAAGACAAAGACGAGAAGAGGAATTTGACAGACGAGTGGTGAAGTGTGATAAAATATGTACTCCTATTGCGTGGGTGGTTTGTTGGCCTATTCTAATTCCTTTGCATATCTCTTTGAATATTTATTATTGTATGGCATACCTTTGAATATTTATTATTGTATTATATTATAATCTAAAATAATATATAATGGGTAATTCAAATAGTAATGTTGAAACTTCAAGTATTGATAAAATTAATGATATTGATATAGAACAATTAGATTTAAGTAATATTGATAAATTGCAGTTAAAAGCAATTAAGCAAATGAGTGAAAGAATGTGCAAAATTGAAAAAGAAAAATCTGATAAATTAATATATAAATTACCAGCATTAAATTTGTGTAGTTATAGTTTGTTCTGAATTAATGACATTAAGTCATAATCTTAATGTCATTAATTTTAAAGATAAAAATAAAAGTCATCAATAATAATTTGGTCATCTTCATTGATGACTTTAATAGTTATTTTTTTCACTTGTAATGAAATAAAATTAGCCATATCACTCGCATACACTAATTTAACTTTATGAAGGTCTTTATTAAGAAAATAGTAAATATCAAATAAATTAATTGATATTAAAGTTCGATTACACACATGAAACCAACGAGTAAACGAGCTAAATGTAACAAATATATCATATTCAATAAATAATTTTAATGGTTTACATTTTTGATGTAATTTATCTAACTCACTTAAATTAAAAACATATGATAATCCATTATTAATATTGATATTATCAATTTCGAAATAATGTATGTTATTTAATATGTAAGATTTATAAACTGGTTTATATTTATTAATATAATTTTTAATAATATTACTATTTTTTATTTTTAATAATCTAACATCACCTAAATTATAAGATAATACTATGTCTTTAATTTCTAATGGTAAATCATAAAATATCATATAATATTAATATATATTTAATTATTTAATTATTTAATTAGTAATTTTCAAATATTGAGAAAAATTTTTCATAAACATTTTATCTGGATTCTTTTCTAAAAGGTTAATATATAAAAAACTATGCGGTTCATCAGTGGCAGTCTCATATATTTTATAAATTAGTTTCTTGCTTTCATGTAAATTATCGCTTCTAACAATTGCTGATAATTCATCTTGCAATATTTCTATCTCTTTAAAATTTCTAACTTTATAATAAAACAAATGACTTATATTTACCCTAATAATTGGTGGTACGGTTGATGATTTTTGAAGACTTACAAGTGTTGATATTCCACTATGACGACCTCTACAAAATAAAGAATTTAACAATTTGTTATTTCTTGTTATTGCTGGATTATCAGATACATCATCCAAAATTACCAAAATATTAAATAATTTCTTCGTTCCTTGTTTTTTCTGGTATTCAATTATTTTATTTTGAGTTTCTATAACTCTTTCTAAATCTTCAACATTGAACTCATCCCACCAACACGGTTCTTTATCATTATCTACTTTCAAACCTTCTTTAATGTATTTTTTAACAGGCAACCAAATGCTATCCAAATTTACAGATGGAGACCAGATAAAAATTCTTTCAAATGCTCCTCTATAAATATCAAGTATCATTGATACAAGTAAAGTTGATTTTCCACTTCCAGATGGACCGACAATCATAGCTCTCATCGGCAATTTAGGGACGACCTCATGCTTACTTTGCTTAAAGTCATATTTGATTTCATCAATTGGTTTTACATCAGGCATAATAAAAATAATATTATAAATACATATAAAATAAAAAATATAATATAATTATATCATAATGGCTATAGAATCTATTAATTTAAGTGAAGTGGCTAGTATTCGGAGGATATATAAATTTGGTGATATCTTAGTTCCAGATACTGAACAAATATATTATGATACGATGTTATACTTTTTATCTGCAATTAAAAATCATAATATCGTAGTATCCAAGTCCGCAATTGAAAATGACAATAACCTAGATTTTAATTTTAGAAAGTTAGTAAATTTTATGAAAGATTATTCTAATACATATACAAATGAAATGATAAATAGTGTACAAGAAGTTATTAATAATAATATTCTAGATGTTGATATGCTAACTGCATTAAAACTTACTAAAGCTAAAGAAAATAATTTAAATAAATATTCTATTTAATATTAATGGAGCATCGTTTTATGATATGCTGGTGGCGAATATCATAAAATGGAACAGGTTTCCATTGCTACAATCAATAAGTATTGAAGCTAATTAGTTTGTATCTCTCTCGCGTGCAATGAAAACCCCAAGTGCTGAGCCCTCGAATATTCTATCATGCATGAAAATAATAAGATTAAATAATCTAAATAATTATTTTATCTTATTATTATATGACTGTTATCCATTGCAATTGTTGTAAAACTTATGATGACAAATATTTATTTAAACATCTAAATTCAAAACATCATCAGAAATTTGTAAAATTCAGATGGAATAAAGACGATACAATGAAAAAACTTTACAGGAAAAGAAAGACAGAAATGAAAAATAATTTATCTTATTATTTAATATGAAAAGGAGTTATACAGATTATATTAATATAATAGATGAAATGGAGAATATAGAACAAGTACTAATAACTGATAATAGATGTAAAAAAATATGTTATTTTATTTTAGAATTAATTAAGTTTTTGATACAATATATTAAAAATATAAATATTAATATAAATGCAAAAAAAGAAAACCAAAAAGAATAAGATAGGTTTAAGTGTTTCTTCAACAGAAGATAGCGGAGAAATTGTTAAAGAAACATCAGTTATTGAGGTTGTTTGTCCTACATGCAAAAGAATGTTAGAACTTAAGAATGAATTACAAATAAAAAATAATAAAAGTTGCAAATGTTCATGTATTCCAACAAGTTTCAAAATAAGTAAAAATGATAAGAAAATGAATATTGATAAAACTAAAGACAGTATCAACTTAGAAACTGATGTCCATAGTATAACTTTTAAATTTGGTAGGCAAGCAACACCAACCGATAATAATGAAAACGAAACTCAGGAAACTGTTAAACAAATGATGAAAAATTAGTATTTAAAGAGTAGATTTAACATAATTGCACTTTATAAATTTAAATAATTAAATAAATAAATATATAATTATTTATATAATCATAATGCCAACTATGAATGGACAAGACCATAGAATTATAACTTTTGACAATGAAGAAATTAATGATATATTCGATGGTGATAAAAACTTTGCTAGACAATTGAGTATAGAATATTTTTATTGGTTAGATGCTAAATTTAATAATAAATATTTTATGAAAGGTATAACTAAACCAGATAAATTTGATAAAATGTTGAAGTTTTTTGAAATTACAGGTAACGATGAAGGTTTAATACAATTGAAAAATAAAATTGGTGAAAGACTCTTAGAATATAATTTATTTACATATATAAAATTAAATTATTCAGGTAAATTATATAATAAAACGTATAATTAAATAAATAATTATCTAAATAAATATATATAGTAATGTCTGAAAATGAGAATTATACTATTAATGATTTAATGAAGAAGATAACATTAATTGGTAAAAATATTAAAACCTTAAATGATATGATTAAATCCATTGATTACAAAATGAAACCAGTTGAACGCAATGAAGATAAAGAAAAAATCGAAAAGATATTTCAAGCAAAATCTATAGGAAGACCATCGGGCGACTACCCGACAAAGCAAAAGAAATACTGTGATATGTTGAATACAGGAAAAATCAAACAACCTAAAAGCACCACTTTAGAATTTTACAAAATTTCAAAAAATGATGATGGAGTATATGTATTATTTGAATAATTAATATCTAAATAATTCTAATAAATGAATTTATTAGAATTATTTAGCAAGAAGACCTATACAAAATACCTAGCGAATTAATTTGTGAAATCTTAGTGAGTTTGACGGATTAAGGATTTTGAGTTTGGGGTTGGGCTTGCAACTTGAGCACATGCAATTGCAATGAACCAAACCACCACCTATTTTGATAAAATCGGGGAATGATTTTGATAAAATCGGGGAATGATTTTGATAAAATCGGGGAATGATTTTGATAAAATCGGGGAATGATTTTGATAAAATCGGGGAATGATTTTGATAAAATCGGGGAATGATTTTGATAAAATCGGGGAATGATTATAACATTTATACCCTTATATGTTATAATGTAAAATGACTTAAAGGAATAAATACTTAATATAATAAGAGGAAAATGCCAATGCTAGGAGTGACAGAAAAAGAGCTGGAACAGGATAGAAAGATAATATTGAGTTTCATTAAGGATAATCCCTATCCATCGTATAAACAAGTCATTGAAATAATTAAAAACGATAAAACAATTAAAGATATATATCCAGATATGTTCGCTGAGTATGGAGAACAAAATCATCAATGGATAAAAGAGATTTACGAAAACATAATGAAAGAAGAACTCGTTAATCGTAATGGTAATAGTATTAATGAAAGAGGAGGAATGACAACAATGCATTGTAATTATTATACTTTGGTATCAGTGTTGCGTTATTTAATACAACAAAGAGCACCAATGAAAGATTATGACGTTAACTTAATCTGGTATAATATCAGAAACATTTTGAGCAGTGCTTGGAACAACATAGGAGACTGGAAACACTAAAAACAGGATTAATCATACTATGATTATCACATGTAAAATATTATATGTTATAATTGTAATATATTTATCGTTTGTAAAGATTGAATTATTATAATTTGCTTATCTCTTTCAAAGTGCGTTGTTTAGACTTGGCATGCTTCTTCAATTTTTTCGTGCTTTGGCTGTTTGTTTTTGTTTTGTTTGATACTCTTATGATATTTTTTGTTGGTATGTTGCTTTGTTTTTTGTTGATGTGTGTTTTTGAGTTTGGGTTCTTTGATGATTTTGAGTGTTGCTGTTTTGTTGGTATGCTTGTTTGAATTATTTAATGTTGCATGCTGTGATTAAATATTTTTGTTGCTGGTTGTGATTATTTATTTTGTTTGCTTGTTGTTCTGGATTTTGTTTTCTGTTTGTTGTGTTGCTGTTGGAGAAAAAATAGTAGAAAGAATAATTCTTTGAATTCTCCTTTTACTATTTTTCCTCCACTCTTGGATGGGCGGCAGGGTCTGCCTCGCCTCGCCCCGGTAGAGCACGCGCGCCGCCTGCCGCTCCAGCACCCTCTTCACGGCCCTGTACATGTAGCAGTGCCCGTCGAAGGCCAAGAAGCACACGGTGCGGTGCTCCTTCAGCGCTGGGTCGTAGCTGTCCACCAGGTCGCCCTGCGAGCTCAGCACGCGCATCGGGGCGTTGCGCCACACGCAGAACTCTCGCACCTCCTCGGCGGAGATGCCGAGGCGCCTCCAGTCGTGGCGCAGCATGGCGTCGAAGTCGGCGCACACCTCCTCCACGCTCTGCTGCAGCAGCTCGGCCAGCTGCCGGGGCACGCAGAGCGGCTTGTCCTCGAAGGCGCTCTGCAGCACGTCCTCCTCGCAGGGCAGCTGGAAGCTCACGCTCCTCAGGCCCCTCATGCGCTGGCGCAGGAGCGTCTCCACCTCAGTCCTGGAGTTCCTGTACTGCGTGCTCTGGGCGCTGACCACCCAGTGCCCCTCAGGGTCAAGGAAGTAGGTCTCGTCCGAGAGCTGCAGGATGGGGCCGCCCGGGTCGCCGAGCGAGGCCTCCACTTGTTGCCTGACCCGCTGCGCCACCTGCTCCTCCGTGAGGTGCGCCGGGTGCCTCGTGGCGCCGCCCAGCTCATTCACCGGCAGCCAGTCCCTGCGCTCGTAGCCCGCGCCGGCGTTCCGCCCGCTGCGCCGCCTGCCCGGATGATCACCGGCACGTGGACCAGGTACTCGTAGTACTTGTCGCGGAAGAAGCCCTTGCCCAGCTTGGTCAGCCGGTGCTCTCCGCCCTGCAGGGAGCGCACGAGCGTCTTCTGCCCGTTGCGGAGGAGGATGTAGTCGTTGGGCCCCTCGCGGATGAGGGGCTGGTTGTAGTCGAAGTCCTTGCTGGGAGGCCGCAGGCCCAGGTGGGAGTAGTAGAGCTGGCCCGCCCGGGTCAGCTGCCCGTCCGCGCGCGAGAGCAGCGCGTAGGCCCCCGGGCCGCGCCGCAGGTTCAGCACGACGGCACCATCCGCCCCGTGCGAGCCCGGGCGCCGCCGTCCGCGGCCTCCGTGATCTGCTGTCGTTGTCTCGCCCAACTTGCCATTCTTTTTTTACGGGGCCAGTTTTTTTTGGTGGGCCGCGCATCCTCCGGATCTGTGCAGATGGTCGGGAGCTTTTTGCACGGTTTTGCGTTGAAAAAATGCTAGTACTGCAGGGTGTACATGTATGTACGGCCTGGAGTATCGTTTTGCACGTTTTTTGCATGGCATGACATGATTTTGCATGTTTTTTTTTTGCGTGGTTTTTTTTCATGTCCCGCTCGGAACGCCTCTGCTGGGGATGCTGGGGACGCCTCTGCTGGGGATGGGGGATGCTGGGGTGCGGGAACGCCGGAGGTTCTCGCAGCTGCGGTTTTGCACGGATGTGGTTTGTTTTGCTTGATTTTGACTGGGGACCTCGGATTCGTGTGGCAAGACTTGGAAGGTTGGAGTGGAGGACCATGTGAACGGTTGAGTCATTGATGTTCCGCGCAGCGCGGCGGCTCGAGGACAACAGCAGCAACAGCAACCTTCGGCTCGGCTCGGATCAGGCAACCCTCGGCTCGGAAACAGCGGCAACAGCGGCAACAGCAACCCTCGGCTCGGATCAGGCAACCCTCGGCTCGGAAACAGCGGCAACAGCAGCAACAGCAGCAGCACTGGCTCGGACCCGCGATGGGGGATCATGGAGTAGAGGCCGACCTTTCCTTTTTCTCGAAGAAACGCATGTTTTTTGTTTGGCTCAGGACGAGATGTGGGGGCCATGGGGGCCTGACGCAGGCGGCCGTTGGGGTGGGGACTCAATCTTTTGCTTGCTCGTTGACAGGTTGGGGCGGCGAGGAGTGGGGCCCGTGCTCTCTCTTTAGAGGGGGTTTTCCAAATGGCTTATATTCTACCTGAGAGGCTTCTAGCACTCGTCCGTCCAGCATTTGACCTCGTCCTGCGAAGGATTCGAAGTCTAAAACGCTGCGTGCAGGCGTGTGGCTGCAAAATAGAGACCCCTAGATATGCTTGCAATTTTGCTCCAGGTTGCATTTCAAGCGAGCCAACCTTTGCAGGGCTAAGAAAAAAACAAAAAAAAGAAAACAAGGGGTCCCAAAAAAAGGGGTCCCCGAAAAAAAGGGAAAGGGGTTTCCTTTGGCAAAGCTTGACATCGCTTGAAATGCAACCTGGAGCCAAATTGCAGCGCATATCTCGGGGTCTCTATTTTGCAGCCACACGCCTGCACGCAGCGTTTTAGACTTCGAATCCTTCGCAGGACGAGGTCAAATGCTGGACGGACGAGTGCTAGAAGCCTCTCAGGTAGAATATAAGCCATTTGGAAAACCCCCTCTAAAGAGAGAGGTTCGCCTGAGAATTTGCAGATTCTCACTGTTTGAGAAACTGCTGAAAAGTCTTCTAAAGAGAGAGATACGGGGAATGCAGGGATTCCCTGCAGAAACCCTGCGTTGAAATTCCACCAGGATTCCTTGCTATATGCTTAATTTCAGCAACACAAGTGCCAATACAAGTGCCATTTCTGCCGCGCCAAGCCACCAAAAGCGCTTAATTTCAACATGTCGGAGTACATGTCGGATGAACATGTTCTTCCCTGACACGCCAGCCCGCCGAGTCATACGGATCATACGGATCATACGGTCATACGGCTTGGCGCTGCGCCACCCTGCCGCGCCTGCCCGGCATAGAAGCCTCCCCGGCCGCGCCTGCCCGGCATCGGAGCCCTGCCGAGCCCAAGGTGAGTTCTTCCCAGGAAAAAAAATTCCCAGTGGTCCTGTGGGGGGACAACTGTCCAAAGTTTCGGCGAACCTGCCCGGCATAGCCCGGCCGCGCCTCTTCAAATTCCCTGGTGGTAATCCGCAGGTCTTAGAAGACTTTTCAGCAGTTTCTCAAACAGTGAGAATCTGCCGAGGTCGGGCTTCCGACTTCGCTCTACACCGAGGTCGGTTTTCCGACTTCGCTTTAGCTTCCGATTTTGCCCGATAAATCCTGCGGAAGCGATGCGATGGGGAGTGCATCGCTTCCGGAGTTGGGTTTCATCCCGAAAACCCCATCACCGGGCCAGCGCCGAAGGTCTGGGAGCGATGCTGTCCTCGCAGTATCGCTGACAGAGTGTTTTTTCACCACTCACACGCCCTGTCGTCAATCCTGGCGTGGCAACAGGATTGCTTCACCCAATCCTGCTGTGGCAACAGGATTGCTTCAACCATTCCTGCTGTGGCAACAGGATTGCCCCTTCAATCCTGCTGCGGCAACAGGATTGCTTCAACCATTCCTGCTGTGGCAACAGGATTGCCCCGGTGCATCACGAGCAGCTCGGGCTTGGAACTGTTCTTGCCCGAGCACAGGCTTGTGATGGAGTCGGCCCGGCTGTAGAGCTCCCGGGCCTCGGGCACGTCGTTGACGCTTAGGACGAAGGGCAGGCCGCTCGCGAAGAGTGCGTCTCGCAGCTCCGTGTGAAAGACCAGGTCGTGGCCCCCTCTCGTACCGTAGTAGTTCATGCTGCGGCCGGGGAAAATGTAAGGAGGGTCAGCGTAGATGCACTGGTGCGCCAGGCAGGGCAGAGCGCGTAGATATGCCAGCGCGTCCTGGCGCCGCACGGTCACGTTGCACGGTGGCTGCAGACGCCGCACGCTGCTCAGTGCCAGCGGCCGCTGCTGTGCGAAGGAGCCCCACTTTCCCGAGAAGCTGTTGCGCAGCAGGACGTACGCGCAGGCGGCCCGGCGCCCGGCACGGCCTCTCAGCGCGCCCGGCAGGAGGCGCCCGGAGTAGAATCGCCTGTCCACCCTGCGCCCCACCAGGCGCAGCAAGGAGCGCAGGAAGACCGGGTCTCGCCTCAAGTAGCAGCGGTGCAGGTTTGCGACGGGCTCGAAGGCGTCGACGCCGCGCACCTCCAGGCCCGGGCGCCGGGCGGCGAGGTAGTCCTCCAGCTTTCCAGAACCGAAGAAGGGAGAGTGAAGCACGGCGACGTCCCCCAGCAGCCGGTCCATGTGAGGAGCTAACCACGCTTTGCTTCCAAAGTACTTCAGCTGCATACCGGCCCTTTAGTTTATCCGGAAGCGTACTGCTGTGTAGCAGTGCGCTCCCAGAAAACACCGGCAGCGCGTTGCTACACAGCACTGCACTCCCTGAAAACTCTGGGAGCGCGTCGGTACACACAGACGCACTCCCGGACTCGCCGCCCGGCTTCCCGGCGTCGAATTTGACAAGTAACGCAAAGGAACGTCATGGGAAAGATCAAGCTTTTCCCCACGCCAGAATACAGCAGCAAGCAGCCCTCGGACCCCGTGGTGCCCCTGGTCCCGTGCACGGGCATTTTCCTCGGACCTTCCAATTCGGGCAAAACCGTGACTCTGATCAGCCTGATTCTGGAGCAGTATCGCGGCGTGTTTGAGAGAATCTATATTTTCAGTCCGTCCATCGACATCGACGACGGCTGGATTCCCGTCAAGAAGTACATCGAGCAGGACCTGGGGGTGAATACCGAACGGGAGCAAGCGTACTGGGACGAGTGGGACGAGGCGGCGCTGCGCCGCATCATCCAGCAGCAGCGCAAGATCACCGAGACGTCCAAGAAATTGGAGATGAAGAAACTGTATCAGGTCCTGATAATCTGTGACGACCTAGCGGACGTGCCTCAGCTCCACAGACCCAACGGCGCCCTGGATACGCTGTTCATCAGGGGTCGGCACATGCAGATAAGCACCTGGGTGAGCTCGCAGAAGTTGCGGCTCATCAGCGCAGCCGTGCGGGTCAACCAGCAATTCCTCTGCTGCTGGAGGCTGCGCAACCAGCACGAGCTGGACGCCGTGGTGGAGGAGCTGAGCGCCCTGCTGCCGAAGGAGCAGCTCTACCAGTTGTACGAGCAGGCGACGCGGGAACCTAACAGCTTCCTTTTCGTCTACTACCTGAAGCCGAGGAATGAAATGTTCTTCAAGCGCTTTGAAGAGCGTTTCGCATTGGAAAGAGAAGCCGATGGGAGCGGCGCTCAGCTTCCTGGGCCAGAAGCTGTTCGCCAGCTCCACGCTGATCAACGCTAAATGCGAGAACATCTCCTGCTGCACCTCCGTCGCAGCCGTCCACCCGCCCATCATCCGTCGGACGGGCGGGTTCCTAAAGAAAAGGATGACGACGATCTACGTGGACAGCCGCAAGAGAGAGGCCGGCTCGGACAGCGACTTTGAGGTGGACCTGGGAGAGTCCCTGCACTTGCAGAGCGACGCCCGGCTCGCCGTCTACAAGATCCGCCTGGCCGACAGCTTTTTGTCCACGGACCGGGGCCGCTACCTCTACTGGGTTGATGCCGCGCTGGGCACGCTGAACTGGGCGCTCCTTCCGGAGGGCGCGTACACTGGCGCACGGCTGGCGGCCTGGATCAGCTCCAACTTCGCTACTGCCACGTACAGCGAAACCACGAACCGCCTGAGCGTAGCCTACGACGGCAACCGGCTGATCCTGAACGACCTGGAGCTGCGGCAGCAATTCCCAGATGCCGCGGACTACCCTGCCGCGCCGCCCGCCTCTCCCACCAAGCCCTTCAGCGTGGACCACATGCTGGGCCCGAGCTTTGTCTCCGGGGGGCAGCAGGTCTTTGAGTTCGTGAGGATGATGGCACACAACAAGGTCTACCTGCGCTGCGCCCAGCTGGCCAACGCCAGCAGAGTGCTGGGCAACCTGGGCGACGACATCCTCTCCAAGATCACGCTGAAGAGCGGCGTGGGTACCATTGTGGAGACGGGCTCGGACGACGGGCACTTCATGGCCCTCAGGGGCCCGGTTACCCTGAGGCACATGCGCTACCGCCTGACCGACCTGGACGGCAACGTCGTCCGGCTTCGCGGGTCGTCTTTGTCCTTCGTGTTGTATCTTGACCACATATAATTAAATGGAACCAACCGAACAAGAGGCGCCGGCGCAAGAGGCGGAGGCGCACGCTGCGCCGGAGGCACCGCACGCTGCGCCGGAACACGCTGCGCCGGAACCGAAACGGCGGGGCAGGCCCCCTGGGAGCAAGAACAAACCGAAGCAGGACGTGCCTACTGAGCCGGCTGCTCCAAAGCGCAAGCCAAAGCCTCCGGTTGAGACGGCACCGGCAGAGGCACCAGCACCGGCTGAGGCACCACCAGAGGCTCCACCGGTTGAGGCGCCTCAGCTCACAAGAGAGCAGCAGCGCGCCCTGCGCATGCTGGAGAGGCAGTCCGCTTATGACCGGCTGACCACAGGCGCAAGCGTACTGGTATAAAAGCATGATGTCGATCGAACCTCGCAACGAGCCGCGGATGCTCCGGTGGTTTCGCAAAACGTACCCCAGCTACAACTTGCAGCCGCTGCTGCTGAAGCGCTACCGAGAACTGGAGGAGGCGCGGGCCTTCAACAACTGGTTGGGCGAGCGCAGGCAGGCGCAGGAGGGGCAGCGGCACCTGGACGATGTGAGCCGGCTGACGGAGGCCGTGCACCGCCAGGTACCCCAGCTGCGCTACGCGCGGGCCGAGCGCCGGGGCGTGGAACGGGCGGCGGGCGAGTTGCGCAACAGTAAATGAAGGCACTTCGGGCGCACGGCTTCAACCAGCGCCCGCGCTTTGAGCAGGTGGTGGGCTACCTGGAGCGGAACGAGCCGCTGCCCCTGGACCAGCCGGACCGAAAGGCCACCTCGTTCATCACAAGCCACTTCTACCTGGACGATTTTGTGCAGTCCAGCGAGGACCCCAACCCCCGGCCCCTGCAGCACACGCCCCTGCAAGCAATTCCCGAGGAATGCTTCCGCACTCCCGCAGAGGCCACGGACGAGGACGTGCGCCTTGCGCGGAGGTACCAAGGGTACGGCGGAACCCGCTTTGTTGAGGACGACCTGGCGGGAGACCCCGAGGCCGGCGCGCTGGCCAGCAACGGGCAGGGGCCGCCCTCCATCACGGACCGTCTGCGCGGCACTGCAGACGGCGCGCAAGCGGCAGCGGACCTCATAGGCGCAGGGGCAGCGGGACTGGCAGCCGCGCAGGCCTTCCGCTCTCAGCTGCCCCAGGACGCGGCTGAGTACGTGCGCCTGAACGTGCTGCCCCGTCCGGGCCCGGCGCAGCCGCCTCCGCAGATCATAGGCCGGCCCAGTGACGTGGAGCGCCTCCTGGACGAGGCGGGGCAGCGCGCGCAGGAGGTGGAGCGTGGCGCGGCGCAGGCCGTTGCGGAGACGGCGGCCGTGGCTGCGGAGGAGGGTGAGGTTGCCGTTGCCGCCGAGGGCGTGGGCGGAGCCTTTGGTTACCTGGGGGGCCTGGCGGAAGGAGCGGCAGCCCTCGCACCCACGGCGGGCGCGGTTGCTGGAACGTTGGCTGGCGTGGCGGGAGTTGGCGCGGCGGCAACGGCGGGGCTGGCCGTGGGCATTGCAGGCGGCGCAGCCTACG
>CAUJNA010002576.1:0-5000 GCA_963377175.1 Effrenium voratum
GCCTGCTCGGCACGTGCCCGCTCGGCACTGCCTGTGCCCCGCTCGGCACTGTGCCTGCTCGGCACTGCCTAGGTGCCCGCTCGGCACCGCCCTGCCTCGGAGTTCTCAGCTCCAGGACCGACACCTGACACGTACGGCCTGACAGGAAAAAAAATCCGGGGGGAGGGGCACGTTGGGGTTGAGCCACATGACATGCAAAACCGTGTAAAAAACGTGTAAAAAACGTGCAAAAAACGTTCCGCGTGTCATGCAAAAAAAACAAGCTGTTCGTGTCATGCAAAAAAACAAGCTGTTCGTGTCATGCAAAAAACAAGCTGTTCGTGTCATGCAAAAAACAAGCTGTTCCCACATGTCATGCAAAACCATGCAAAAACACCATGCAAACACCATGCAAAACCCAGCAAAATGCGGCGCGTACGGAGCGCCCAGCCCGCCGAACCCTCCACTCCCACCCGGGTTCCTTGCTATAAACTGCTATATGTGCTATATCTCACAAGCAAAGCAACTGAACATCCACTCTCCCCGGGTTCCCTGGCTATATGTGCTATAATGTTCTTACACGCCAAGCGACAATGTGAGATAGGTTTCTAGTACTTTGACGGGATACGTGACGGACGGACGGTGTCATTTTTTTGATTGGTGGCGACGGGGGGGACGACGGGGGGAGGACGGGGGGACGACGGGGGGACGACGGGGGGACGACGGGGGGACGACGGGGGGACGACGGGGTGGCGACGGGGTGGCGACGGGGTGGCGACGGGGTGGCGACGGGGTGGCGACGGGATGACGACGGGGTGACGACGGGCTGACGACGGGATGACGACGGGATGACGACGGGTGAGGGGGGAGGTGGGGGGCGACGACGGACGACAACAGTCATGCAATGCACCGCCAAAATATGGCTCAGGGCAACCGTGTTTGTGTTTAGCCAGATGCAGAAACGATAGCCAGGCAGACTCTTGAGCAACGGTTGCGCAAGTTTTTTTTAGATTGGGTGTGCAGGTTGCTTTTTATGTGGCAAGTATGCGGCTGCGGCGCTTGAGAAAAAGTAGTTGCCGCATGTCACGTGACGTGACTCATCAGCAATCGTACCAGTTGATGGTTGACACACCATTATGCCTCGGCAATGGCACGCTGATGCAATGCCATGGACGCGCGGGAGAAGCGAACGTGGACAGCTCGACTGGCACGATGGGGCGGCTTGGTGGAACGCGGGTAGTTCAAGTGCTTAGCAGGAATTGGTTCAGCCACGTTTGCGACTATACTACAGCTTTAATTTAATACTGTTGAATCAGTATACGGTAACCTAAAACATGGTCAGTAATCTAGAATATGATTCGATTGAACGTATTGTATATGATATGAGTCAGATCATTGTTTGTTGTTTGTGTATTCTCTAATTACTAGTTACTAATTACGAATTACTACCTACCATTATTTTTCTCTGATCAGTGAGGTTATCAATATGATATAAATAATATGTGTTATGACTCTGATATGACTGTTAATGCTACTGCTACAAGCTGACTCCACTCCACTCCACTCAACTCCACTCCACTCCACCCGCCCCACCCCGCCCCACTCCACCACTCCACTCTCCACCCCGCCCCCCCACCCCACCCCACCCCACCCACTCCACTCCACTCCACTCCACTCCACTCCACTCCACTCCACTCCACTCCACTCCACTCCACTCTCCACTCCACTCTCCACGCCACTCCACTCTCCACTCCACTCCGCTCCACTCCACTCCACTCCACTCCACTCCACTCCACTCCACTCCACTCCACTCCACTCCACACTCCACACTCCACACTCCACACTCCACGCTCCACGCTCCACGCTCCACGCTCCACGCTCCACGCTCCACGCTCCACGCTCCACGCTCCACGCTCCACGCTCCACGCGCCACCCTCCACACTCCACACTCCACACTCCACACTCCACACTCCACACTCCACACTCCACGCTCCACACTCCACACTCCACACTCCACACTCCACACTCCACACTCCACACTCCACACTCCACACTCCACACTCCACACTCCACTCAACTCCACTCCACTCCACTCCACTCCACTCCACTCCACTCCACTCCACTCCACTCCACTCCACTCCACCCCCCCACCCCCCCACCCCCACCCCACCACCCACTCGACTGTTGAAGCAGCAGACTTATCGTGTGGATTGATTTTGTGTTAGGTATGTTAAGTATTGACTAAGTTGTGAGTCACGGATCGGTCCTGAACTTACCAATCAGACTTTCACTTACACCATATATCACATATCTCAGAATATTATACACGATGCGTACACTTATACAACTTATACAGCACTTATTTTCTAGAATGCATTTTGTAAAACTTACTATATTTGTATCATATCATATAATACTTATATATTGTAAAATAACTATAACTATACATATGTGTATATATATATATATAGATTTCTAATATATTTTTCTGTAAATGAATATACATACATATCACACATAGTTGTATTGCCGCACAGTCGACCACTTATAACTTATAAGTTATAAACGGATATTTGTTTTCACTTTGAGTGACTCAGGAAAGCTTGTGGCCTCTACACGCAGATCTGCAGGACGCTTCCACAGGAGGGTCAGGCGGGTGGCTCTGGTAGCAGTGTTTTTTTACGGTTTCAACGTGTTTTGTGAGACTTGTTTGCTGACTTGCGTCATAGTCATCGGGGGGTGCAGGGAGACCGTGGAGACCTTTGAGAACGACCACGCCGTGCGGGTCAACGAGGTGAGTGCCAGCGGCAGAGGGACTGGCAAGGGTGGTGGCAAACGATGGCTACCGCAGGCCATGTTGCGAGCAGCGCGCCTTGTCAGCGCGTGTTTAGATTTCCTCTCAGACTTTCAGGGTCGATCCTTTTGGCCTCAGGTTTGGACATTCCGGTGTGTCCGCCATCAAATCGCGTTTGCTGGCGAAGTCACCATGTATTTTCAGCTTGAATAGCATTGGCTATTGGATGCGCGCCAGCCCCGGCTATGTGTCGTCAGAGCCTTGGACTATTTATGTGTAGTGAATGAGTCAGTCACATGAAGACTTACTCATATGACTCATATGACTCATATGTATTTGGTTGGTGTATAGTGTCAGGACTCAGGTGGCATCAAGCTCTCATAGAGCAATTTCAAACTTCTGTTGGCGGCCCCGTTCCAATTTACACCTCCCTCATTGCCACAACCAATGCTTCGCCATGCGCTCGCTGCCAAGGTTCGGGACACGATGGCGCACATCTTCACGTGCTGCCAGCGCCAATTCATCTCAGTGATGACGCAGCCCGGTGTCGCTCGGGAGTGGTTGGGGGGGGGGGGGGGGGGGGGTCACAGCACACTATGCCATAGATGCACCAGAGTCCTCAGAGTCGCCTTTGTTGGGTTGATGGTCAGTTTGATAGTCTAGTAAAGCACGTCTTGCATGGTGCAAGGTGCGTATGGGCCTCCAGCTATGGCATTTTCTTCACGTGTGCAAAGTTGGTGGCGCGCCACACACACCCACACACCCTTTGCGTGCGTTTGTGGGTCCCCAAGGCTGTCGGCGACAAGCCGCAGTTTGCTGCGTTGAAGCTGCACATTGAATTTGACGAGACGCAGCAAGACCAGATCATCCACTATGGTATCATTCGGAACAAAGCAGCTCTCCCAGTGCTGGCAGCCCGTATGCATTTGAATCAATGCGCCAGTAGGTTGCTCGCGGACTCTTGCCCCAGGTGCAGCGCTTGACTGTCATCACCAGCGACGGCCGCGCGATCAGGCTTGCGGCATGTTATGATTAGACCAGAAGCGTTGGCCGGGGCCTTGCAGGTACACGCCACTCATATGCCCGCCCGCGACTCTCCAACGCACCTCAGCAGGCGGCATTTGGAGAGGCATGCTGCACGCGCAGCCGGTTCACCCAATGAGCCCTCCGGACCCAAGTCTTTGCAGTTGCAGTTGCGGCCCTCAGCAAAGGTTCAAGTAAGAGTCACCCGATGTTTCTGATTCAGGCTGGGCCTCATCGGCAGAAACGTATATCATCGCCTTCACATCGGACATGGCCGCATCCAACACCAAGCTGATCGGCTGGCTGCGAAAGTCGTTGCCGCCCAACGGCATGCTGCTGCATCACCCATGCGATGCGTTTCTCGGCCCAGGGATGTTTTTGTTGTTACTCGCGTGACTGTGCAGTTGTTCAACGGGCAGTGTCGTTAGGCAACAGGCAGTCACCACTATATATTGTGCCATAGTGTGCCTATACACATGTGTGTGTGGTACCTCAATGTGTGGTACACAGCGTGCATCGTCGTCTTGACGTCAGGTTTGGTCTATCATCTGTCTATCTGAAGAAACATGGTATGTTAGCAGAGTCGTGCGATCTTTGAGGCATGAGAGCAACCACGCAGTTCAAGCAGCCTGGAAAAGCATTGTCAATGCAATGTGCTTTGGTTGCAGCTGGAAGCGATAAGAACTTAACTTTAACTACTTAGAAACTTATAACTTATAACTTATAACTATAACTTATAGCTTAACTGATTTATACCTTTTGTAAGTTATGACGACTTATAACTTATAACTTATAACACTTATAAACCTTACAAGTTGCGCACTTAGAACTTGTAATAAAACTTACAATTTAACAACCACGTCCAACTTAACTGTTAGCCAGTACATTTGTAGCTTACATCTTACAAATTCTCATGAACTTCTTCCTTAACTAACCTTAGAGCTAAGAGCCTATAAATTAAAACTGATCAACTTAGAAAATTACAGCAACTTACAACTTTCATTTTAAGCGATGACTTATAACGTGTAACCTATATCGCGAATGCGCGCCTACCTGCGCTAGGTATTGCAGCGCACGCGTGCTGCATAGCGGCCTCACACTGCTCGACCTGTCGCACCGTGCTGCCCGCTACATCATCAGCGCGATGCAGGTGTCCTACGACACTGAGCTGCTTGGCAGCACTCGTCCACGCCAACCAATATCA
>CAUJNA010002576.1:10000-29292 GCA_963377175.1 Effrenium voratum
ACCATGCAACGGTGTTGCGTTGGCTCTTTTATAGTTACTCAGATGATTCGAGTCATAGTCGAGTCATATCATCATATCATACTGCATACCGCATACCTATCAGAATCATAGCGTGGAATCTGCATCCGGTAGTGTCTGTAGGAGCAGTTGCTCAGGTAGTGTAATATCAATACCGATTGTAGCTGTTGCGATTGCTTGCAATACTGACATCAGTGATACATCCTCCAGTGGTCAGTGATCAGTGCAAACCATATCATATTTCAGGTGCAGTGTTACACATTGTATAATGAACCCATCTGTACCCTTTGACGTGTAGCTTAAAGCATGTCTGGCTGTCTCGCCCGACCAGGTCGAGGGTGCTTCGAGTCAAGCGCCGCTGCAAAGCACGTATGTGCAGAGCTAAAGTCCCGCCACATGTTTTACATCAAGCGTGCCCGCGAAGCTGAGCGCCCCAGAGACCGAGCCCGGGATCCACCTGATTTACTGCCGGAACACAACCTCGACGCTCAGTACATCGAGCGAGTGCCAGACCTTCGCCTGCCAACAGCTTCGGAGGCAGCCTCTCGGTCACATCAGGCATTGACGTGCCTCAAGATCAACGCACTTCCACCACCGCTGGAGCCGGAGAAGCACGTTGCCAACCAGCTACAGGATGCGGAGGCATCAGGGTCAGCGGGAGCAACAGCAGCCTTGCGACGACTCAGTTCGGATGTGGTGATGCTTGACCAGCCGCATCTTGCCAGCAGACTGTCAGAATCTATGGGCGCAGCCTGTCAAGAGCCGCCCCTGAAGCGCAGCCGTTCCAACGGATGGGTTTTGTTTTGGAAGGAGAAGGAGTCGCAGGCTGCGCATCGACCAGGAGAGACGAACAACCAGAGACGATTGCGAATTCTGGAAGAGGCACGACACGAGTGGAGCGCGTCTTGTCTCGCCTTGTTACAAATTTTCAATTTCTGAAAATCAAGCTGGGTTTTCGCATGGTTAGCGGTCACATCACCAAGGCCACATGTCAAACCACTCGCCTGGTGTCAGTGTTCCGGGATGCGGTTGACCGCTTGGCGGTCATATTCGTTTACCGTAAACATGTTTGTGTTTCTTGCCACATGTAGCTTGCTGGCCACGCTATGCGTCATTTCTTGCCGGTTCGTGTGTCTGAGGCTGATCCATATGTGAAAGCGTTGTACGCTGGCCGTGCCCGTTCAACCAACTCCGAGCAGCGGCACGCCGATGATGCGCAGGCGCAGGTGTCAACCCCATCCATTCAATCCAGCGGACTGCAAGGGCTGGGTGATGCCAGATACCCGATTTCGGCTGAGCTGCTAGGCAAACTGCAATCCCAGCCCAAGTTTGTCAAACGGTGCAGCGCGGCTTGGAGATCCTTCACAGGACACATGTGTCCTTCGGCAAAGGTGCCTCGCACAAGTGGAAGCAAGTCCCGTTGCACTGCAGACTTCTGCTGGACGTCCTCACTGGAACGCCTTGACAAGAGCAGGGTGGATCTTTGTACTGGGCTGCTCCACAATGTGCTGAGAAGCCTGCGCCCCAACAGCATCAGAAAGGCAAGCCACCACATCACAGCCAGCAGCCGCCATCCCATGCTGCTCGTGGAATCCGCCGGAGTGGTGCGGGGATGGTTAATCACACGGCCATCTTTCAAGCCACTCAGTTTGCACGGTTGGAAGCTGGGGCTGCCCGAGAGGATAATGCCGAACCAACCTTTCGTTGCCAGTCTTGACTTCCAACACATAGGGCCCAGACGTTTGCCTGCTCTTCAAAGCATGGAGCAGATTGTGGCAGCCGTCTCTGAAGGCGCATCACCGGTCCGCTACAGGATGCCAGCCTACAAAGTGTATTGGGACAGCTTGCTTTCACACCTGCATGTGGAGGACTGTCTCGAGTGGATAGAGGTTACCCAGGACAGCTTCGAGCTGATTGTCAATTCAAGCGACGATGAGGAGGACGCGAGTGATGAGGGGGGCAAGTCGGATGAGCTGAATCGCGCCACCTCCATGCTGGACAAGCTCAAGAAGAGCTGCGTGGCTGTTTTCAGTGGAGTTGTCCAGCTTTGTAGTTGCCTAGTCAGTACTGCTCCCCAAGCCAAATTCAGTCAGCAATCCAGTTTTTGTCAGTCCAATCCAGTATCTCAGTATCTCGGTGTCAGTAGCAATACTGCTACAGTGATAATCGAACATCACCTCGTTTAGCGTGTTTGTCATGCCTTTTGTCTTTGTCATATCGAATCGAATCATATCATATCATCAGGACTCAGAACCATATCGATATCATATCATATCTTATCTAACATCATATCAAACCATACCAATCATGCCATGCTCCAGCAGAGCTGGAGGGCGGAAGTTTATAGAAAGGACTGCGGCTTTTACGCATTCTGCCCATACCTGCGCAGTTGACTTATCTATCGATCTATCTATCTATCCATCTACCTATCTGTCTACCCATCTCTCGATCAATCGCCTGACCTTGCGCAAGTGCTGCGCCTGCCACGAGATCTGTACTCCACCTTGCGAAAGTGTTGCGCCCGCCACGAATTCCGCACTTGACCTTTGCCAAGGTGCGGCGCCTGCCACGCGATTTGCACCCGCGAAGCAGTCTGCGAGCCATTGGGGAACTGTGGCGACCCCGTGCGCAAAACAGGGCTACGCTTCGTGTGTTTGGCATTGGGTAACTCCACGTTTCGTATTACGTAAGTTTTTCTAACTAAACTTCATTTGATCAATCATAATATGAGTGATGTGACCACATAGACTCAATGTGTCAAACTGACCAAGGCAGGCCAGCTCCGGCGCACTCCAAGACAGCTTTTCAGGCAGCCCCTGATTCTGAAGAGGAGCTGCTTGCTGACTGGCAAGAGGCTCGAGCATTGCACACTGGCCAGAAGCCGCGTTTTGCAGAGACATCCTCATCATCAAAGTCGAAGCCAAAGCCAACCGCACCCAAGTCCTCTTCAGAAAGGGCAACTTCGTCACGCACGGACAGTAGGTGATTCAAATGGGCTCAACATTTCACTCGGCAACTAGTCTGTGCTGATCTTTGTCCTTAGTTTATCAGTAGCTGACCACAGCTCGACCAGTGTGTTGTTGAATCATACCAATGCCAAGTTGTATCAGTAGTGATGTGTGTGTCCCTCAACACTGGTGTGACTTGTCAGGACCACCCAGATGATCCTCCTGCAGGTGCTGATCAACCACCTGTCGAGGTGATGGAAGATGCTGATGGGTCTGTGTGGGCAGTCAACGCCGCGTCTCAGAAGAAGATCCGTATGCTAGGAGCCGGGCTGGCACGCAGTAGAGTTGTTTTTAGACCGTTGCCGGTTTACTTTGTTTGGCGCCAGGACGGATTAACCAGTGGGATATCGGAGGCCTGCGACATCGTGTGAAGGTCACATGTAAAATCCACAAAGGGTGCGAGATCTTCAAGCAGGCAAAGCAGCTTCCAATGAATGCGGAACAACGTATCAAAGACTGGCTCTATGCTGGCTACGAGCGATGTCTACATGATAAGTCGCCGCACAACCACAAGTCGATGTTTCAGGCTTCTTGGTTTCGCACCGAGTCTTTCGCAGTAACGGTTGTTCCAAGTTTCCTTTTCCGACGGCCAGACCAACAGGGTGGTAAGACCTTCGGTCACCTTATAGACAACGGTATCCATATCCGTGTAGTTGCATCAGGGTGGTGTATGCTCGTCACAACGCTAGCGTTTACAGTTGCTGTTTCTGCCAATTATCAATGTAGTGCGGTACAATTGTGATGTTGATTTGGCTCAGAATACTGTTGCGCAATTGTGTGAATCTGTTTGATGCGAGTAGGGGTCTATTCACATCCCCTAGGGATTCCTACGGATGACACTTGGCTCATACAGTTTTTTTGTTGACTGGAGGCGATGGTGCTGTGACAGCAGCATGCGAGCCCGCAGCGATCAAACGCCCGCTTTGCTCCGTGTCAAATGGGGCTGCCACCGCCCTCTGACTCAGTCAGACACCTTGCTTGACATGAGGGTTGAGTCAGTGATTGCCAGACTGCCAGAGCGCCGATCAGCGTGACGCACAAGTATCATGAGATTTTCGGCAGTTTGGCTAGGCTGCATAGTTGCCTCTTGCCCGTGTCACCGGTCCTAGTAGCCAGCATGGATGTTTGGATGGACAGCCAGGCGACTACCCCTTCGAGAATCTCATTGGCATCGCTGAGCCAGGATACCGTCAGTTCTCCATACACACCAGTACGCCATTCTCAGTATACTGATGCTGCTGCAAATGCTGCAGCAATGGAATACTCTCCCGCTCGCCCAGTCCGACCAGCTCCTGCAGCCGAGATGGTCACACCGCCGCACCGTGGGACCAAACGCCGCAGATGCTCCTTGTCACCATTGGAGATCAGGCGGCGTTTGAACCAATCAGCGTCACCGTCAGTCCCACGTGGCCCAAACCCGGCCCTTGGCCAGGGCACGGGGCGCGTGAGCCCGAAGGGACGCCCCGGCCCCCGCAACCTGGCTGAGCTTAGGCGACAACTGCGCCAGGCGGCGGCGGCAGCTGCAGCAGAGGCCAAAGCATCAGCGAAAGCGAAGGCCGGAACATCCGGCCGCAGCTAGTTTTTTTTTTTCAGCCGGCTCCCGCCGTTTGTGGTGCATCGCTACAGATGCTGATCCATCGACATTCAATGATCCGACATCCGACTATCTGAGTGCTCTAAACACGAATCAGATGAATCGCCGTCGAATCGCAGTCGAACCAACTAATTTTGTTTTCTTACACTCAAGTTGTTCTTGTACATTTACATAGATCCCACCCACATTCTACTTCTGTACAAAGCAACCCTGTATATCACAGTTGCGTAAGAATGTGATACGATATGATATGATTCATATGATTCATATGATATGGTTCAGTATCAGTATGACTATGATTCATTTAATTCATTTATTTATGATTGTGATAATATACAAAATTTAATAGACATGTGACATATGATTTAAGCTATTATTTATTAATGTTAGTAATTATCATTATTTCTATTATATGTTTCTTCTATTATACCATACCATATTTTCTGCAGCAAACATATTTTGCAATTTTGCAATTACATCTTATAGCTTGTATGTGCATCTGCATATATCATATATCATATATCATATCATATATCATATCTATCATATTGTATATGTCAATCATACTTCAATAGTGTAGGATGTTTATTTAGCACCCACATGTACATATGGTTTATGCAAAGTACAGCACTACGACAATTGCAGAATGCTGCGCACCTGCCCCAACAAAACTCTTTTTCCCAACACTCGCTCTCATTCCTCTTTTGTGATTTGAAACAGTTCATATTCCTACGGCTATCCTAGCAGTGACACATGTTTGTAGTAAATGACCTGTAAACCCATTGAACTACACCTTACACTATGGAACTGTTAGTGGTTTCATCATGTAGCGCAATAAATGATGCATCATGCGCACACTATACATTGTGTTTTGATGGTCGGGTCTAGCGCATTTACTTGTGATAGTAAGTTGCCTGTTGAGTACACTTATGTGGAACAGGTTGTTGAACAAGCCGGTCCTGGTTGCCGTTGCGGCAAGAGAAGGTGTGCCTTTGGAGATGATACCATTTCATGATAATTTCATGTTATCATTAGCGATGCAAGTTAGAGATATGCACGCTCAGTATGAAATGCACACGCAATATGCGTGAAGTTTAAATTCCATGACTACATGGTAAGACAGTATTTTACACTGATGTATGAGTCACACTATCCATTACTTGGTTCAGTAGAGATGAGCAGTGTTTTGTCAGAATATGGTGTTGTGACAACTCCGGACTGGATAAGATATATGAGGTGTGGAGGTTCCTCGGCCTGCGACATGGCTGACAGCCCACTATCACTTCACAGCCGCACCGCCGTCACACCGCCGTCACACCGCCGCCACACCGTCGCCGCACCGCCGTCACACCGCCGCCACACCGCCGTCACACCGCCGCCACCAGAAAATAAGGTCTAGTTTAAGGCAAACTAGACCTTAATAAGGTCTAGTTTGCCTTAAACTAGACCTTATTTTCTGGTGGCGGCGGTGTGACGGCGGTGTGGCGGCGGCGTGACGGCGGTGCGGCGGCGGCGTGGCGGCGGTGCGACGGCAGTGCGACGGCCGTGTGACGGTGGTGCGACGACACGTCCGGGAGGGGGGGGGGGGGGAGGGGAGGGAGCGGGGGGGGGGGGGGGGGGTGGAGGGTGGGGGGGGAGGGGTGGGGGGGGGGGGGCGGGGGGGGGGGGGGGGGGTCCCCCCCTGGTGCCGGTGATGCAGCGATGCTCAACCACCGTAAAACTCCCTTTGGGTTGTTCTTGAAAAACCCACACACAAACGCAGCTATTCGTGTCAATCAAAGCTGCAATGCGATGTCATACGAATATGAGACAGGAATATGATGTTAAACATGCGTGGCGGTGGGACATTTGACACATAATGCCTCCTACAAACCGATGTTCTTTAGGTTGTTTCTTTTTGATTTATACCATGAGGTTATTGCAACACTCCATGGTTTGTGCCAGGCAACCACGCAAGCAATCAAGCAAGCAAGCAAGCAAACAAGCAAGCGCCAGAGCCGTGACTCTATGCAACTCCAAGACTATTAGTCTCAACCAATGCGATATTGATGTCATGTTAGCTAATAACTTGTACAATATATAATATTATATTATACTATAATATTATTGTAGTATATTATATTCTATATACTATATATTACTATCACATGCCTTTAAGATTTGTTTAGACAACATACAGTGTCTATGTTAAATACACCAAGCCTAAAACATAAGTGCGTGGATTGGTGGTTGAATGTTTGCTTGATGACTTGACTTGCTTTGCTTGCACGCTTGCTTGCTTGCTTGCTTGCTTGCTTGCTTGCTTGCTTGCATGATTGTTGGTGAGCTTGGTTGATTGCCAAATGGATTGAGCAATTGATTGCTTGCTTGCTTGATTGAACAATGTCAGTGGCCAATTGCACTGTAGATGCGATCGATTTGAGGTGTGCAGTTTGCAACGCCCCGCAGCGTTGGTGCTCCACAAGCATTCCAATTACAACTAGAACCGCGCAAGTTCACGAATTCGGACTGTCCGCATGGCCATGCAGGCTCATGTGGAGGTTCCAGAGCAGCCCAGTGAGGCGCCGCCGCCCCCGCCGGACGCCGGCCTTCCCAGCTCATATGTATCTCTCAGCGCTTTCCAAGAATTTAGCAGACCTGCGTAGCTTTATTTTTGCGGGGTTTCGTGGTGAGTTTGCTTGAGGTCGGATAGCTGTTGCACCTGAGGATGCCAGTTCTGCGGCAGATGGTCTACATCATTGGCGCCATGGAGCCTATCAGGAGGAGACCATCAGAAGTGGCACCCACTTCTGCCATGGGGGCTTGGTACTAAAACTGAGCCGAGCGGATTGACATGCCGAATCTGCACCACAGTGCTTTGTCTTATTGCCCATGATTGTTTTACGTATTTGCTTCATTTTCCCCATCTTGTTTTTTCCCAGCGGAAGTGGTTTAAGGTGCATCACGCTGGTGGCTGGGCGGATGAGGTGGGAAACATCAGACGCTGTAAGCAGCTGATATTGAAGGATCCCACCAAGGCACATGTGCATCCTGGCAAACATCAGTTTCGACAACTTGTACGACTCGCCACATGACCATCAGACACATGCATCACATGTGTCGCGTGACTCAGGTGGCAGCAGCAAGCAGCCCGATTGATCGAGCTCAAGATCTCTAATCCCTCTGTGCGGATCCGATCACTGGACCAGCTTGGAGTTCAGACGTCCCGCAGTCCAATTCAGTTGGCATAACATGTTGGTAGATAGGTGCATGTGTGTTTGTGTCTTCAAGGCTTGTTTCAACCCACACAGTTGACACATCTTCGTAGCGCTAAGGTCGGTGACTGTCGCGAAGTCTCAGACAAAGCGTATCCTGAAGCCGATGTCGTTCCTTGCGGAGTTGAGTGTGTACGCCGAGTGCACGCAGCTCCAGCCCGACGCGGCTTCAGTTGTCTATGAGGAAGTCGACGGGGCGGTGAAGGCATGTGTGCGTGTGGCAGGAATCGATTGGAAGAATCGATGGGAGAGCGGGCAGAGTGGTGTGTACCAGGTCCTGGATGAGACAGCAGCGGCAGTCACAAAGACGTCACAGGTCAACGACCCAGAGCTAGCTGAGCTGCACTCCACAGACCGCATCTTCGAGAAGATGAAAAGCACCATCTTTGGCAAGCAGGCGAGCAACATGTCCAGCCTCAACGCGATGGCCGCCGCGCCTGCAGCCCTACCGCTCCAGTTGAGTGACATCAGGCCTCCTGCTCTCGCAGCTGAAAGATCAGATGATCTTGAATCAAATTTTTCATGGGCTGCTTTCCGTCTGACAGCAGCTGCGCCAAAACAAGCTGCGAAAGCCAAAGCAGCCCCTAAGAAGGGGAGCAAGAGGGGCAAGGCAACTAGCGATGCACACGCAGATGACATGCCTGTAAAGCGGGCGTGCTATGTCAGCTTGGACCCCTCCGGTGGCGAGGGCTCTTCGAAACGCAAAGCTGCTCCTGAGCAACCTGAACCCGATGTGTTTGCGCCCAATCACTCCGAGTCGGACGTCCAATGGCACGATTCCACTGTGGCAAAGATCAAAGAGGTCCTGGCCGTCTCGCTCGCGCACACCATGGATGAGGACGCGCTTGCGTCTGAGTGCAAGAATGTGTTCAGCGACAAGATCAAGCTCGTTTGCAAACTTCTTCAATCTGTACCTCGGTCGGGGCCAACACCATTGCTTGCCAGGTTTTCGTTTGCACTGAGTTGCTTTGCCTCTGGCTTTGCGATAGGTCCCAATGTGTTCACCAGGAACCCCCCCGGACCAAGTGTCAACATCATAGAGTCAAAGACTCATAGACAACTTGAGACCCTTAGATGACCAACTTGCCAGGCACGTGCCCGCCGACGGAATCTGCAACGTCGCAACTCCGACACAGCTCACTTGGAGGAACAGTGCTCGGAGCTCGAAAAGGTGCTGAAGCAATCCCACTCCTTCTTCAAAATGCTGATGACAGCTGCGTTCTCGGGGGACGAGGCCCTGTCACTGATGTTGTCAGTGGTGCCTTGGCCTAGTAGTAGCCGTTGTTTTCAGTTTGCGCACCCCAGCGGAATCACCACGGAGTCATAGAATCACACATGGATGTTTACAAACGGATGTACCTGGATGTAGGCTCTGAGATGTTATGTTGTAGTTATGTTACCTTATGTTATGCTGTTTCGGGTGTAGGAGCAGTATGCCACCTTCAGCTCGGGCGTCCACATGCGAGTGCTGAAGGGGCTTGTTGCCGACGATCTCCGATGGCGCCGCTGGGAGCGCATGTTGGGCGTCTCCTTCAGAATGGCAGCCACCCATTCTTCAGAGCCTGTCTCTTGGCTGATCAAGCAGCTCGCTCTGACACTGCAGCGTCTTCTACGAGGCATCCCCACCGACAAGGTGCCCAGCGTGTGTATGTGTGGTACTGAGTTTTCAAATTTTGTATTGTCGGGGTTGCTGTCAGTCGCTGTGAGGCGTCAGATCCCTCATGCGCTGAAGTGGCGGCGCTGGTCGGGTTTGTCAGGCACATGTCTACACACCTCACGATGGAGGAGCAGTGCTGCGACGAGTTCAAGTGCATGGATTTGATCCTTGCCCCATCTACTCGTCCACCCAACATGGTCATGACAGCGGTGGAAGCGGTGAGGAAAGCTGCAGCGTCAAAAGATTACAAGCTGCTGCCATCTTTCGAAGGGCTTCAACAAGGGAAGGCTCTCATCGAACACGCGACACGTGTTGCCAAGGAAAGATCTCTCACACACCAGCATCTTGAGCAACTGGCATCAGTTCATGGTCGCGCCCTGGCGATGACAAAGGCGAGTGACGCTTGGACTTCGTGCTCAGCGTCGCGCATGGCAGAGATTAATGAGCTCATGGCCCTGATGCACGACACCCTTCCCAAGCTCAAGGAGGTGTCGGAGAAAGTAACTTGTTTCGATGAGACAGTAGTACTATGATTCATAGCCGTTGCCATATCGCCCGCCACAAGCTGCAACTCACTACCGCACGATAACTTTTCCAATTCCCTCGTTATTGGCGTTGCGAGTCAAGTCACGAGTCACGAGCCACCAAATAATATGGGTGCAATTCCCAATCAGAAGTTCAGTCTAAGGTTGTGCCTCTTGTAGGACACGATGTTGGATTTCATTACTGTAGATGCTTCAACGCCCAACTGCCAAGGCAACGTTGGAAGAAGCCAGGAAGGCTATGTGTGACGTGATCGACAAGGTCACCCATTTGCATGTAGTCAATGACCTCACACCCTGGCTGGGATCAGCCTACACCACACTCGTCGCGGACTCCACCCTTCCTCGTATCCCGGGCTTTGACATAGCGACCCTGAAGCCGCACAAGACGGCCACTCCCCGCTTGACCGTGGCGATGGCCTTTGTGGAAAGCACGTGGGGTATGTCTGACCACGTCAAGGCGCTGGCCGAGAACAGTGACCCCAGGAACGTGTGCAAATCGGTGGAGAGCTGGATGTTGGCCTGTGACAACTTGATTAAAGCTGACCCAGCTGCCGAAGCTGCTCTGGTACCTGTCACGGTCAAGGTGAGGGGCATGGTCGAGACCTTCTGCAAGGGCAGACTGCAGGACTCGCTGTCACAGTCGGTGAGTTTGCTGGGAGCCTACATCTCCAAATCCTGCTTGGAGGCGCCAAGCAAGGCCGCCATTGACAGCTCCCTCGAGGGCTGTGACACGGCTTCTTTGCTTGCCACGAGCTTCACCGATGCTGAAGCTCGTCGTGACTGGCAAGCCGCCATCAGGTTGGTTCGCAACCTTGTGGTCTACACAACCACTGCTGCCGCCACCGACCACATGGCGACTATCACGAGCTTCAAACGCCTGGCAAGTGACTGTCAGCTGAACCTGGCAACGCTTGACATCCTGAACATGCGCATCGAGGTCAACACCTTTCTCGCGGTTGCGCATGTGGCCTACAGGCTCCTGTATGGGGCGAACCCGGATGGTTCTGATGACCGCACCGTGTCCCTTGAGAAGTTTGCTGGATTCCTTGATGCTTGGTTTGGCCATTGAGAGAGCGAGTTATTCTGTTTGAGTGCCAGTTGAATTGGCTGTGCCGGATGTCAATCGGTGGTGCGTTAAGCTCTGGAATAGTTGGATCAGTACATCCGCGTCTATGTACAACTTGTACAACCACATCACATATAAATATATGTGAGTTGAGTCAGCTGAGTTCAATTATAAGATTCGATGTTACGCCCGGCCCTGTGCATTTCTAAGGAGACATCGCTGACTGGCGGACTGACCTTGCTGCAGAACTTGCTGCGCAACGTCGCCAAGAAGATCGACGATGGAATCTCCTTGCACGACACGGTCAAGCAGACCATACCGGACCTCTGCGAGTCCAATGTTGACCAGTTCCATGCTGCGTGCGATGCCGGTGGCAGTGAACACTGTATGAAGGCAGCGGAGGCTTTGGAACGCGGGATCAGTGATGCCAGGGCAGTCATGTCAAGCCTTGACCTGCCCCAGGATCGCATCTTTCCCAGATTCACTGAGGGCTGCAACTGTCTGAGCCAGAGTCTACTGGTGATTGCGTCTTCCACATCCTTGCGGATATTGGGTAGCAAGGCTGCGGCAAGATTCATGCCAGAGGCAAGTGGCAGGGCGACACTTGGTGGCAACTGAGACTTTTAGCCAAGTGTGCGAACGTATTCCAAACCCGGACCCCTCTTTTTTACAGCACTGTCTCGTTCTGTTCACACAGGTTTCCCACGTCACATGATGAGCCACATGTTGTTTTGGAACTCTGAGGAAAAGCGCTCTGGACTTTGTGGCTGAGCATGGCTTGGAACTTCCCGGGTTCATCCAGGCCAGGCTAACAGACTTGACCTCAGCCGTGGAACGGAAGGGGTCTGCTCGCAAGTAGGGGGCCGCCTGCATGTGCATAGTTGTCACACAGTCACACAATTAAAGTCTGATCAATGCAGTCGTCGCACACCGTGACGTCCAATCTCCAAGTGCTTCAGCACCGTTGTCTCACACAAGGTTGCAGCGTGTCAGTTCTAAATTTTTGCCGTTGGGAAAATACCACATCGACGCCGAGTCAGATCAGATCACACCCATTCACGGCGCCCTGCGGGGCCGAGTTTGTGTTTCCGTGCCAGTTTACCCGCGTTTGAAATAGTACCGTGATTTTGGTTTCAATATTATGTTTTTGCTTGATGGTTCCCTCGAACTTGAGTAGCTGCTTCCTTCTTCGTGTCACATCTGTCAAGTAGTGATCGACCTTGTACAGCGCCTGCCCGTGGATCGGGGTTCAAACTGCTGGGCAGGTGAGATAATGTAGTGAAACTAGGCTAGGGGTAGACGCCTTCACCAGGACAATCGTCAGCAGAAAAACATTGCACGGACCCAGAGTGTAGTGAGTTGATCGAATCTGAGTAAAACAATAGAGTCAAACCATGATCACATCTGTGAATCGGATCGCAAGTCATGAGCCAGTCTCAGGACTATGAGTCGCACCGTTGCAGTCGGTTATCACGGACTCCTGAGTGATGTTCGGCTGTAGACGTGCCGGCTCCGGAGCGGTGAGGACGCCGCGCCTGACAGGCTGCCAGCTCAAAGCCATGCCGAAGCGTGCGCAGCCGGCGCCAAAATCCAAGTCGAGAGCTGCGAAGGCTAAGACCAAGCCTTCCAAGGACGAAGCGCCGCTGAGTTTCGACACTGTTCCGACTGCCGAGAGTTTCGAGAAGCTGTTCGGCAAGCCAGAGCTGAGCACCTTTGCTCCACAGCCGTTTTTTTGGGATGATGTTTTTGTTCCACGTTGTAGGCTTGATTTTGTTGGTCTCGATGCTGGTACGTCCTCTGTGCTCGAATTAGGTGTGCCCAAAGAGGATGTGGACCAGGACGCCCAGGACACCGTGCAAATGATCCAAGCACAGTGTACAGTGCGTAGATAGAAATGTTTCCTGCCCAGGACCCATTCCAGCCGGACGATGCAGCCAGCAGTTCCCGACCAGCTCTTGCTGAGCTGCCCACGCGCTTGCCGGACCTTGCTGAGAGTACCCCAGCGCCAGCTGATAAGGAGGAGGCCTTTGGAGCCGCCCCGGACGCTTCCTTGCCGGCTGATCCGGCCCTTGCTGAGACTGCCCCAGCACCAGCTTATCAGGAGATTGCGGCCTTTGGAGCCGCGCTGGACACCTCCTTGCCGGCTGATCCGGCCCTTGCTGAGACACCAGCTGATCAGGAGATCGCTGCCTTTGGAGCCGCGCTGGACGCTTCCTTGCCGGCTGATCCGGCCCTTGCTGAGACTATCCCAGCACCAGCTGATGAGGAGATTGCGGCTTTTGGAGCCGCGATGGACACCTCCTTGCCGGCTGATCCGGCCCTTGCTGAGACACCAGCCGATCAGGAGATCGCTGCCTTTGGAGCCGCGCTGGACGCTTCCTTGCCGGCTGATCCGGCCCTTGCTGAGACTATCCCAGCACCAGCTGATCAGGAGACTGCGGCCTTTGGAGCGGCGCTGGACGCCGCCTTGCCAGCTGATGACCCAGCCGAGACTGTACCAGCGCCAGCTGATCAGAAGATTGGGGCCCCTGGGGCCGCGTGCACCTTGCTGGACACCAACGTCAACACGGCGCCGGTCACGCCACCAACGGAGGGCCGCCCGAGGTCTACTGCTGGGTCGCCCGCGGTCGCTGCAGCGTCCGGCGCAGGCCACGTAAGCTGCCGGAAGTTTCAAGTTGTAAGTTTAAGTTCTATCTGTAGTCTGTGTCTGTAACACGAAGATGCCATGGTCAGAATTCAGAATCATCATATGGTCTCATATGGTAGCTAATTCGGCTGGACAGTTCTCCTTTTTTGAGTGGTGGTGAGTCGGAAGTTCCGAGTGATTCAACACGCAGACTCAGCCGACTTGCGCGCAGGCAGTTCTGGCGACGACGAGCTCGAGGAGTTCCAGGTGGACATGGAGGTGGACAACATCTTGGGAACGGTCGCTGCGGACACTTGGCAGGGCGGTTTCAATTTCAGGGATGTAGTCGAGTTTGTCTTGGCATACTTGGTATTCAATTCCAGATCATTGTTGTTGATGCTGCATGTCAAACGGAGTGTTAATTCATAGCCTTAGCCCATAGTTGTTGTTCCTTTTGGGATGTAGGGCCATGTAGTTCTTCATTTGGGGTGCGTAGGTGCATGTGAGAGAGCGTGTGTGTTTGTGAACTGTTTGTGTGTGTGTGTGTGTGTGCGTGCACAGTGTGTGTAAGAGCGTGTGTGCATGTGTGTGTGTGTGTGCTGGTGTGTGTGTGTGCTTGTGCTTGTGTGCTTGTGTGCTTGTGTGTGTTGTGTGTTGTGTAAGTGACTACTGTAAGTGTGTGTTGGTGTGTGTGTTGGTGTGGTGTGTTGTGTAATTGTGTGTTGGTGTGTGTTGTTGCGTGTGTGTGTGTGAGAGTTGGTATGTGTGTGGGTGTGTGTGGGTGTTGGTGCGTGTGTGTGTGTGTGTGGCTGTGTGTGTTTTGTTGGCTGTGTGTGGGTGTGTGTGACGGGGGCTGAGCGGGGGACATTGTTTGCAGCGCAAGGTCACAAGTGACGCGTGGCAAGCGACGTGTTTTGTGTGTTGGTCAGTGTGCGCGCAAGTGCGTGGCAATGCCATGCCTTGTGTTCATATCCACGACCAGGCTATGGCGAATCGGCTTCGGCGTCTTGATGATATGCAGGGAGGCAGCATCCGCAGCCGCCTGGACACTTGGCCGTCGGCCTTCTGGAAGATTGGGACAGGATGCTCCGGGACAGGTTCGTTGCCTGGCGGAAAGAAGGACCCCACTGTGACAATATGTTTGCTCCGTATTCCGGTTGGACACACAGTTGTCTTGAACAAAAAGCAACGTAGGGCTTTTTGCGGTGTCCCGTTTGCGTCTCTGCTCAGGTTCGAGGCATGTTTCCAAGTCGCCCTCGACGCCTTGCTGAACGCGTTCGAGATGGAGTCCAGCGAGGACCCCCCTAGTGCATGACTTTGACTTGCGCGATGACGTAGTCAATTGGTCTGATCACCAACGCTCTTGCCGTTGAATGTTACACGGTACACGGAGGTGCACAATGGTGCACAGTAGCTGCACGAGTCGCGTGGACGCTACATGTTGTGCCAGTAGCAACTTTGTCAGGTCGATGTGGCCTATGCGGTTGAGTGCAAGGCCTTCAAGCAGCGGTTTCTGAGGCTGGCTCTGCCAGATGACAGCTGTCTGTTCGAGGAGCATCTGCATTTGTTTCAATTTGGCTTTCTATACCACACGATGTTTTGTTCTGGTTGTCTATGTGTAGTTTTCCTATGCTTGTGAATCTTTTGAAATGTTAAGTAGTTATAAGTTATTAGTTAGTTTTGAGTTAGAAGTTATAGATATAAGTTATAAGTTATAAATTATAAGTTTATAAGTTATAAGTTGTATAAGTTGTAAGTTAGTTATAGGTTATAATGGTAATTTTAAGGCAGTAGTGATAAGTTATACTGCGTATGAATCATGATTCGATATGATATGTTTCATGATATATGATGTCACGTGTCACATATCTCGTCAAACTAATTACTATACAAGTTCCCATGTAAATTGTAATTTAACACCAGGTATGCTCCAGCAGAGCTGGAGGGCAGAAGTTTCCAGACAGGAAGAGAAACCCTTGCACCATGCGCGCACGCGTTTGTGGCCGAGTTGGCCTCCGCAGTCGAACTGGCAGGTGGAGCGTCCTCTGAGTTCTCTCTTTGTTTGTCTGTTTTTTTTTTAATATTTCTTTGTTTCTTTTTGTTCTTTCTTTCTTTCCTTTGTCTTTTTTTCTTTGTTTCTTTCTTTCTTTCATGATTTATGTCCTTTCTTTCTTGCTTTCTTGCGTTCTTTCTTTCTTTCTTTCTTTCTTTCTTTCATTCTTTCTTTCTTTCTTTCTTTCTTTCTTTCTTTCTTTCTTTCTGTGTTACGTTCCTTCTTTCGTTCTTTGTTTATTTCTTTGTCCTGATAGTTTTGAAAGCCGCCACCGCCAACACCCATACATTGTGAAGGGCATCATGCACCTTCAGGTCAGAAGTTGGCACAAAAGGACATGTGTTGGTATGACCTAGTTGCGGCCAAGCTTTGCAGGACATGCGGGAGATCGCAAACTCGGAGGCCAGGAAATGCGTGGTGCATGAGCGGAACTGCCCGTTGCCCCGGAGCATCGACGCTTTTGGGTCCGGCTTCAGCTGCACGTCGTTTTCCAGCCTCAACGGCGAGAGCCAGCTGAACACAGCTGCAGTGGCCGAGCAGAAGGCGAGTCGCATGTCCCCCTAACGCGTTTGAGGTTCCTGGTGCACATTCCATAGTCCTGATTCTTTTTCATTGCGTTACTGCACACAGGGCGTGGCGTCTGTGGAGACCTTCAGCGGCTGCGTGCAGCTGATCGGAGCGGGGGCTCCCAAGTTCTTCATCCTGGAGAACGTTCCCCGCATTGACGCGGCGGCCGACTCTGAGCAGCAAACTTGGCTGCATATATGCGCGCGCGGCGCGTGTGCAACAGCTTGCTTGCGACCCAGACTGTCGCCCTGCGTCGCATCAGTGAGCTGCTGTTTGCAGGGTTAGACCAAGAAACTATGATCAGAATCCGAACCATTCCATTCATCACACACGGTTCTGTGATGATTCGATCTCACTGAGATCACGATTCAAGTCAACTCAGTTCCTATTCATACTGCTTCGTACGACGTGTCACATGTCACAGTCACATATCACATATCATCACATATTCGACATCGTGTCGACTCATATCAAATATCATACCAGATCGAATCGTATCGTCGGATCAAACCTTCAAAGTTTTCCTATCATTTGTCGTTCACGTTTCGATGATCAGTGACATCGCTGCCCAAGGCAGACGAATCTGGAGACTTGCGTCGGCATCCTGGAGTCCATGCGGGGCTACGACGACTTGCGGTACTCCGTCCGGCCGTTCCTGATCAACTCGCTGTGGTACGGCCTGCCACAGTCAAGGGCGAGGATGTACATCGTGGGCATCAAGCACTGCGGGGTGAACATGAACCCGGAAGATTTTCTGGACACTGTGCAGACCTACCTGTCGCACCTGCAGTTCTCTCCTCCGGACCCAGCTGCTCGGCTTCCCAGCTCGCTTTGGATCGTGTTGGGGCAGCTACCGTTATCCGGGGTGCTTCTGCACACACATGTCACATGACTCGACACACGTGTCACATGAGTAATCGTTGTTCACACACCACTTCACATTGTTCACACACATCGACATCGACAGACCCCTCAGAAGTCTCATAACCCCCCACTGTAAGACGCAGACTTCCATCTGAACACAGCTATGGCCGTGGCCCATAGCCCATAGCACATCGACTCTATGAGTCTATGAGTTTACATGGACATATGTAGTCAACCACTGGCCAGGCTGGCCATTGGTGTTTTCCACCCAGGTCCAAGATGTAACTTGTATGTTTGTTCGCGCGCTTGTCCGACCACACTTGTGTGGACAATTTGCGCATTGTGCGCCACAGTGGCTACACTTGTGCTTGCGCCGAGCACACTTCACCTATGTCGCTATGTGCGATTTGCATTTATGGTTTCAGATTTGCCTGGCTTTTCTTTTTCCGCGGCGAAACCCTTGTTTCTGATCAATGCATCAATAGTCATATATATCCGTTTCCCGTGCCCCGTGTCGTTCGATCGATACTTGCCAGGACAGCCTCCTCTTGCCGGACGCCAGCTCTCAGGTGGTGACCGAGCTCCAACGCCTTCAAGAGGTGCGCCGCTCGAGCGGGGTGACCACCGGCACCCACGAGAAGAGCCAAGCCTGGGTGCGAATGCACATGTCTTTGGCGGAGAAGAGCCAATCGCTTCAACTTCTCTGTCAAACGCCATGATCACATTTTTTGTTTGTGTACCATTTTTTTGCTCTGACTCTTTTTTTTTTAAGATTGAAGTTTGTTTATATATTTTTTTATTTTGCTTGGGTTTGTGTACCGTGGACCATGACACCCCGAATGAAGAATCCTTGCTACCCTTTTGTACCTCCAGCCAAGGAGGGGTTTCATGGCCGATTGTGCCCTCGGAGGAGCTGACCAGCAGCCCGTGGTATGAAGTGCTGCCGGCAAGGATGCGCGAGGCTTGTTCGGCTGTCGCAACGTTTGATGCGGATTCCTGTGAGTCGTGAGCCGTGAGTCGACGCTAGGTCCTCGCTTTTGCAGAGCTCGACCGCCAGAAGAAGGACTTCGCGTACGCGGACATTTACCACAGCGCCTACCGTTACAGCACTGGGCCCCAGCGCCACACGCCGTGCGTCCTCCCATCCAGTGTGATGTTCTCTTTCCATCGGCGCCGCCTGCTTTTGGGCGCACCTGCATCATTGCATGTTTTACTACAGTTTCAGATGTTGCAGTTACACTACATTTGATTGGTTAGTGTTGTTTGTTTTGGGGATGAGCGTGAGCACTTTCATTTCATTGTTGCTTTTTGTTTCTTTACGGCCACCCACCCACCCACCCACCCACCCACCCACCCACCCACCCAACCACCCACCCACCCACCCACCCACCCACCCACCCACCCACCCACCCACCCACCCACCCACCCACCCACCCACCCACCCACCCACTTGCCGGTCATATCAGCCAAGGACGCGAATGCATGCGGATGCAAGGCCTATCGGGCATGCACTTCAATGACCGCAACTTCGATCAGTTTACGGAGGCGCAGCTGTGCGATCTGGCCGGCAACGCGTGCCGTGGCTTTAATTTTGATCCTGGTATCATATCATTGATATCACTGATGACTCACTCACAAATGACTCATCGGTCGTTGACAGATTCACTGACGCATTAAGCGTTTTGTCACGGTCACTTTACCATTGATTTCGTTCAGTCTTGCGGATGGATGTTGACCGAGTGCCTGATTGCGTGCGTGTGAGCGCCATACAGAGTCATACATATCGTCACATGACTACCTGTCAGGTGCTCAGGGACCGTGCTCTTGGGGGTCCTCCTGGCGATCCTTTCGTGCGTGTGCTACCCGACTGATTCGCAACAGGCGGAGGGCGATGACATCGATGCGGTGCTGGGCTCGCTGAGCTCATTTGCCAAAGGGCTGCATTGATTTGCAGCTACCGTGATTTGCGCCAACGTGGCGCTCGCTACCGGTTGCCGTGATTTGGCTGTGCCACTCAAAAAAAAGGTACTAACCTTTTGG
>CAUJNA010002577.1:0-12500 GCA_963377175.1 Effrenium voratum
CTGAGTTGCTTTGTCAATGGGACCCAGGCGCGTTTTCAATGGACACCCACTAGGTTTGGTGTTGTTGATTTTGGTTTTATTTAATTTATCTGTTCATTTGTGAGTTTATTCATTTTTTGGGTGGGGTTGGGGGTGTGGGGGTTGTGTCAATGGACGCCAAAGATTCGACACAATTTGTTTCGTCATCGCAATTTTGAAACAAACCAAGGCGTCCCAGCTGACAATGCGTTTCTTGAAAGGGTGAACAGACATGCCTCCGCTGAACTGCCCCATGTAATTAAATACTTCATAGCAGCCTCTCTTTGCCGCTTAGCATCTGGTCCGCTACGCTGTGGCAAATGGCATTGCCTGAGGCGTCACAATGAATGAGAACCACTCTGCCTGCTGTGACACACCCAAGCCTGTGGAAACATGATGCATACAGTTCCCATTCTCGCGAATGGTCAAAAAGTCATCCACACCAAGCAGCATGCCGGCAGCACGCCAGCAGCATGCCAGCAGCAAGGTGAAAGACAAGCAGCTACCCGAGAGGGTGTGCTGCTGCTGGATAAGTGCCATGCCAGCGCAACACGTGAACGCTTCTGTCCCCGACAAAAATGATGTGACAAGCAACAACCCTTGGCATGGTTGCAACAAAATGTGTTTTGTGCAGGCCCTCCCCCCTCCCCCCCCAAAAAAACACTTGCCACCAACAGTGATGAAAAACCTGGTTTGGAGCAGTCCCTATCGGATTCAATCCACATGCCAAGGTGCCCAGTAGCACGAGGCCCAGCTGCCAGCTGGTGGCAAACATGGCCTCAAAACTCGGAGCGCAGTGGGCCGGGCAAGGCCGATCCGCTCAGTTGGGGGATGTGAATACTGTGGATGGACGAAATCCATTTCGAACCACTTTGAAACCATGGGAAACCATAACGCTCGTTGGTCAGGGTTTCTTAGGTGGTGCAGGATTTCGAGTCCCTTACAATGGCCATCCCTTACAGTGGGCAAAAGAATCTAAAGCTACCTTCGGATGAGACGTGGAGCTTCTAGCCTGACGGTCTGGGGCCCCTGGCCGCGTTCCACGCCGCCGAGCCGCCCAGCGACTGCAAGGAGAGCTGCCATCCGCGCGCTTTGGAGATCGCCGCCACGCCGAGCACCCCACTCAAAGACACGGGTGCACAAGAAGCAGCCAGGCAAAACTGCTTTGGATGGTTGCGACATCCATGAAACCCTGGAATGAGTCGATTCCAACGTTAATGCCAACGAACAGTGATTTTCCATGATGTCAAAGTGGTGCAGGATTTTGTACATCCACAGCATGGCTTTCCCAAATTTGAGTCATGATCCAAGGTGAACACCCACATCCATACAGTCGCACCTATGTTTGGAAGTGTCCATTACTGCACCCACACGGGTTGACATGCGCCATGGAATCCGAGGAATATGGGTTCCCGCCAGTCACGATCAGTTTACTGGCAAGCTGCGAGCCGGCCAGCTGGAGGCTCAGCCGCCAGTGGCCGCACAGGGCCTGGCTGAAGCACTGCGCTCACGTGCCAGAGGCGCGAAAAGGGTCGCTTTCGCTGTGGCAACTGCCATGTAATTCAAGCTGTGAATGCATCCGTCCTGCTCTTCTTGACAATGCGACGTTCCCGTCCCCAGCTTTTTGGCAGGCCAAAGCAAACCCTGTCTTCCAAGGGCAGCTGGGGAGGCGCGCGCAGGCGCGTGCGCTGACGCGCTGTCTCAGGGAAGTTGAGCCCAACAATGTAACTTACATTTTTGACCCCCTTCCCCCCCCGAAATCAAGGATTAAGGGGGGTGGTGATATCCTCAACAAGTCGGCGTCAAAGCCGTGCACGGCACCAACCATTTCCGTTGTGGGTGCGGCACATGACTGTCTCTGTGGGAACATGTCAAAGCAAAGAGGCCCTGGCTCAAATAACTTGTGGGTTAAACGGAACCCCCCACCAAACCAAACCAAACACCGACAAAACACCAACTAAAAGCCGAAGGAAAGAGCCAATTCGCCTGGCAGCTGACCCACTCCGCAGCCACGCGCATGGCCGGCAGGGGCGCGAGGGCCAACACTGCCCGGCGCCAATCCGATGGATCCTTCGTTGGGCTTCAGTGTCTCCCCAACCAGATGGTTTTGGATGGCGGGGCCTCGCAAGCAAATGCTTCCTGCATCCTGGCGGTCTGGCAGCATCCATGCTTGAAAGGCAAGTGGGGGAATGATTATCCTTTGGTGTTTACTGGCGTCTGAAGCCAGTGGACTACTGTTTCTTTGAAGAGAACCCGTTCCGTGCTCTGCAAATGCCCCTTTTTGAAAGGACGCGAGTCTTCCCAACCTCTCCTGTTGGTACAGCGGCTTCCGGAATATGAGCTTAATCCCCTGCCTGCGCACTTCCATGTTGAGAGGGTACGGAAGATGATGCTTCGAACATGGTTCAAACCTGTTTCCGTTGCGTTTGGCGAAATGCGATTGAATGTGACTCGCACGCCTGATTATTGAGTTTTTGTTCAGCACAAGAAGAAGAAGAAGAAGAAGGCAACTTGTACTGGTCAAAAGAACAACCAAGTAGATATTATATTCCCCTTTGAATTAATTTACCCTATCATTAAATATGTGTTGTTCAGACCGGATCCCCAATAACTGCTACTTTTTAGAATATGCTAGTTCCAAAAACCAATGCTAAACCGTGACCCCAACGTGCCTTGAAAAACGGGTGCTTGGCGTTTGGGGGTTTAGGCGGGTTCTTGGCGTTTGGGGGTCCAAGTCGGGAATCCTGACCCAAAAAAAAAGGCCAAGCAGGTCGTCGTGAGGAACTTCACACCCCAGTCCCCCAGGCAGGGTGCCCAAGAAAACAAGAACACGGAAACGCGCCCCCTCCACCCTCTCATCCTCCCCCAAACCAAAAACACACACACACACACCCACGCACGCACGCACGCACGCACGCACGCACGCACGCACGCACGCACGCACGCACGCACGCACGCACGCACGCACGCACACACACGCACACAAAGGCACCTTCGGAAAAGAAGAAAGAAGAAAACAGAAGAAAAAACACACACGCAAAGGCACCCCACCATCCCCCCCCTTTCAGAAAAAAAGGACGAAAACACATGCACCCCACCATTCCCCCCCCCCTCTCGGAAAAAAACTGAAGAAAAAAACAAAAAAACAAAAACAAACAAAAACACCACACTCACAAACGCACCTCACCATCTCGCCCCCCTCCCCCCCGGGAGAAAAAACAAAAACAAAAAAACAAGTGGGGGGAGGTGGGAAGGCGGGTGAGGTACTCCTTTCCGGCCTCGAAGGCCGCTGCCGCCGCCGTGAGGCACACCTCGTTGACCTGCGCCCGCGCCCGGCGCATCGCCGAGAGGACCCGCAGGGCGAAGCGCCAGGCGCCGTCGGAGGCCGCCAGCGCCAGGACCTCGGTGGGAGGAGTCGCTTCTAGGGATAACTTCTCCATTGAAGGAATCCGAATTTATTTTGTTTGGAAAACCAGCCGTTAAACCCTGAGGAAACAGCTGGTTTTTGGGGAATGGTGGTGTGCCATCTTTCTAGGGGCAACTTCCATTTCCATTCTGAACCCAGGGACACTGCTTTCTAGAAAGCCAGCAAAAAGTCGGGGGAAATGCCGATCGGCTTAAGAGAACGATGGCTGAAAAGAATGGGGAATCAACCCCTAGAAGTGTTGGTTTCAACTCAGAGGCTCAGTGGATTTCCATGGGAAAACGAGGGCACTTTTTTTGTTGGTGGAGTTTCAAGGGAACCCTTACCCAAAAAGAAAGGAAAAAAGAGCACCACTGGTCAACACAGTTTCGGCCGGGGAACCCTCCCCCAAAAAAAAGGAACTGAAAGTTCCATGTTTTTCACCCAAGGTTGATTTGAAACCATGGGAATCTGAGGGTGTTGGAGGTTGAGATGCCTTGAACGAGCCCGCAGTCAAGTGTTGGCTCGGGTCATCCGAATGCGGAGGTCTTCTTGTTCTGTCGGAATGCGGGAATCCCATTTTCACATAAGTATCTGAGCCATGGTCAGAACCGCAAGTTCCAAGGAAACATTTACATTTAGTGAATTTAGTGACTCCCTGGTTTTTGTGGGGAGTTTTGCTGCTGACAGTGTTACGTACTTGCCAGGTAGCCTGATATGAAAAGGTGTGTTTTCTCGCGCGGTGTTCATGGGAAAACGCCACGTACCCACTGACCGGCAGGGCAACCATGTCGAAGTGTCCAACAAATTTCGATCGCTACGTTTGGTGAAATGTGTGGGAAACCCCCCCCCACACCAAAACAAGGGGTGTAAAAAACCCCCAAACAACCAACCCCCCCCCCCCCCCCCCCCCCCACCCCCCCCCCCCCCCCCCACCCCCCCCCCCCCCCCCCCCCCACCCCCCACGTTTGTGGGCCAGCTTCTGCCCCCCTCAAATCTGTCTGCTTGTTTTGTTGGTATCAGGAACATCCCTAGAACAACTCCAAGGAAAAATCGTCAAGCACATGGTTTTACAACCCAAAACCTCCGTTTCTAACCCCAGGAAACAACAACCTTCGCGCTGTTTTACACGAACAAAAAGTCGCCCGAGCCGCCGCCCCCCCAACCGCTAGCGCGGCGCCAATGACAGCCGCGGAAGCGGCCCGCCGCGGCGGCGCGGCGCCAGGCGCCGGCGGCGCGGAGGCCGGCGCTCTGCACCGGGCCCGTGACCCGCACCTACGGCGTGCAGAGCGCAGAGCGCCGGTGCCGGTGCCAGGCCTTCAGAACTCCCCCGTCCGAGTAAAAAGTGGATCACCTGGCCATGGGTCAAAATCCCGGTTAGCCCCAGACCTGCAGTGAACATCCCAATCCCCACTAAAAGCGCGTAAAATGGCCTACCCCAACGTAGTACCATTGGTTTTGACCCTGGACCTAGGGAGGAAAGCATGGAGAGAAGGCGCGAATTTAAAGGGAACCTGGGTAAAGGTATCCCCCCCGCAAAAATAGTGGGAGTTCACAGCAATACTGGTTATGCATTGGTTTTGCTCTGGCTAGCAGCAGGAATGCGGGCGACGCCTTCTTCGCGTAGTCTTTGGAAAGGGCCGAAGTCCAAACATTGTAGCAACAGGGTTTCATGAAGGCTCGAGAGGGAGCCCGAGTTTCTATCAGGAACACGTTTGACTTTTCCGTTCTCACTGAGCAGCAGTTGGCACCCTTTCGTCCCATAGTCGGACCAAATGTCTTAAATATTGTGTTTTTCTCTCCAACCCACAAACAACTTCAAAAAGGCGGTTGCTCTTCCTTCTGAATGAAAGGGAAGCCTGAATCCAACTTTCGTGCGTCACGGTGGCAGCCCGCTGCGGCCAAGGGTACGGTAACCTGTGGCTTCAAAAGCTCATGGTCAAGAAGCAGGGAGCTGAAAATCAGTTGCAAAATCCCAGGGTGGCATAGAACACCTGCCTGGAACTGGGTCATGAGGCTAAGGAGGCTTGCAGCGCGTCTCCAGCTCGTGTCTGCCTAGGAGTGGGAAACTGCGAAGGCTGCACCGGTCAGCTTTTCCAACGACTCGTTCCCCACTCAAAGGCTGTATCACAAAAACTGCGAACGAACGCCTGGGAATCTCCGGGTCGGGGTTTGATCAAGCTGATCTTCTTTTCCAAACACCCGACACCGAATGCAAATGCTTCGGTTGGATTCCTTCTCCTGCCTTGTGAGCCGCCAGCAGGGAAGACGAGGTAAACTCATCCGGCTGGAGAAGCAGCTGCCGCATCTCGGACAAGGATGCGAGGCAGCCGGGCCACGATCGGCGCAGCCGGATGTTGTAGCTCACCTTCGGCCCAGGCAACAAGATCAGCAGCCTTGAAATGGAGCCTTTCGGCTGGCTACTCATGGCCACTCTTTTTGCAAGAATGAGCTCTGAAAAGGCCAGAGTCCCAAGCGCCGTCTGCTCCAGCACCCCATTTTGAGCGCCCAGCTTGCCGGCAAGGCCACAAATACTACTGTGCGTCAGCGGGAAAGCAAGGAACACCGGCACTTGGACGCCGCTTCGGGTTCAGGGCCCTCTGCTCCGAGGATCTCCGACATATTTGCGCCCTCTGGCTTTCGAAGCATAGAGAGACCGTCCCTCTGGCGGGGTACTGAAAAATGTCTTCAGCCAAATGGACACCTCTCTTGCCCAAGGACTCAGATCACAAGGTTAACATTTTGGGGCCATGACTATGGACCAACAGGTCAGATCCGGTCGACTTTGCAGAACTGAGAAACCCTCCTCCCACCCCCATCCTCTTATATCCTCTTTCCCCCCCCCCCCCCGTTTTCTGGCCGTGTCTGGCGCCACAGCCCGCTGCCGCGCCAGAAGCAGCAACCACGACCCCCGCTGCCAGAGGCTCTGCTTCTCGCAGGCGGTCATAGCCTTGAGTGCGAGTCACTCGCGTCTCGCGCTCCGAACACCCGAAAATCACCGAGAGAACAAAGGCGAGGGGTGGGGTTGCGCAGATATCCTCTCAAAAAAACCGATGGGCTGCCTCCCGTCTTCCCCAACATTGACCAACAAAAGAGGAAGTTTCGCTGCAAAGGCAGACGCAAGGCCCAAGATTAAGCTAAGTCATGCGTGGCGAGCTTGATTACCAGTTGATGCAAAGAGCGGGCTCGTTGGAGTTTGCCATCTTTCGATAGGAGCAACACAACGTTGTGGGGTTTCAAGCCAGGGTTGTACTTGATAAGCCCATCAAAGCCCCAAAACAGGTAGCCCACGCTCCCAACAAAAAGCTCGGATCAATCGCCAAGCGGCCGCGTTGAAGGTTGACGCCGCCGCGCGGACAGACATACCGCGCCTGGAAGGGGCGTGCAGGTACGAAACAGTTGGACGAATGGATGGTGCGCCGTGACGCTGTGATGGCGTTGCCCCCACCAACAGTGACAAGTTCAGCGGCAAAGGTTGAGCGGCAAGAATGACGGGACTGGGGTTCCAGTCAAGTCACAGGTGTCTTTTGGCCCCGAAAATCTCGCAATGAAACCAAGCAAAACCAGCGGAACCCATCCATTTTTGAGCACAACCTACTGTGCATGCACGAAATCCTGCACCACCTAAGAAACCCTGGAATGATGATTCCCTTGCAAATGCAAGCAACAAAGGTTTCTCATGGTTTCAAAGTGGTGCGAAACGGATTTCGTCCATCCACAGTATGGTCAGCGACCCGTTTCGGGCCACGGGGCATCATCTTCAGCACCCGAAGGGCCAGCTGCCAGGAGCCCTTGCCGATGATCAGCCCGCAGTGGAAATGGTCCACTTGCGCCTCCCGGGCAAGCGGCGAGCCATCAACAAAAGCAAGCAAGCAAGCAAAAATCTGCCTCCACACCTTCTCTGGGGTCCATATCGCCACTGCTCCGAACGCTACGCCTTCGAAAAGAAAAAAGCACCCAGCTCCGCATCCCAAACGGCAACTCGCCTCCACCCGGGCCATGGCTTGCAACAGCCTGGCCGCTTCCTCCGCGGAGGCCCCTCGCAGCTTCGCCATCGCCGCCAGATTGCTCTCGCATGGGACCTCCACGCCCGGAGCGCTGGCCTCAAAACCAGGCGGTTTGGAGCCAAACGGTGGCTCGGCGATTTTTTCCATCCCTCGGGGTGCAAATCCAGACCACGTAGTCAAAAACAGCCAGTGGGGGGTAACCTGACTTTAGGCGGTGGGCAGTTCTTCGATCCGCAGTTGGCTGAGCTTGCAGCATATCTTACATGGCAAAAACAAATACGCCTGTACTGGCATAGCTGGCGCGGGCGTAATATGAGTACTCAAGCAACCTTAGGCACCCAACCAACCCCCAGAAACCGTCACAATAATGACTCCAGTCCAAGTAAAGGATCTTTTCCCTGGCTTTCGCCCGTTTTTACCCCAAATCCGAATCGGTGAGCTCGCCACTTGCCTTCCATGACATCTGCTCCCATCTCCGCGGCTCGGCGCCGCTGTCTCCGCGGCTCGGACTGCCCAGCTAGCGTCCCATTGGGAGGCCGATGGCACACAAGCGCTTGGCGACAAAAGTGATTCTCAATCACTTTTGGATTGGAGGTTTGGATTGGTTTGGATTGGGCTGGATTGCATCGGTTTGGATTGGTTTGGATTGGTTTGGATTGGTTTGAATTTGGTTGGATTGGTTTGGATTGGGTTGGATTGGTTTGGATTGGTTTGGATTGGTTTGGATTGGTTTCGATTGGTTTGGTTGGTTTGGATTGGGTTCGATTGGGTTCGATTGGGTTCGATTGGTTTGGATTGGTTTGGATTGGTTTGGATTGGTTTGGATTGGATTGGATTTGGTTGGATTGGCTTGGATTGGGTTGGATTGGTTTGCATCGGTTTGGATTGGTTTGGATTGGTTTGGATTGGTTTGGATTGAATTTGGTTGGATTGGTTTGGATTGGGTTGGATTGGTTTGGATTGGTTTGGATTGGTTTGGATTGGTTTCGATTGGTTTGGTTGGTTTGGATTGGGTTCGATTGGGTTCGATTGGGTTCGATTGGTTTGGATTGGTTTGGATTGGTTTGGATTGGTTTGGATTGGATTGGTTTGGATTGGTTTGGATTGGTTTGGATTGGTTTGGATTGGTGGTTAGGGGGTGGTTTCCCATTCACACTCTGCAAGAACCCGGGGTGCAAATCCCCGAGCCACCAATCCAAACCACCAAGTGGGGGTTGCCTGATTCAGACCAGTTCCGATGGCCGGTTCCGATGGAACACCGCATCCAAAAGTCCAGGCAAGATAGGCGTGATAGATTGACCCAGCCGCACCCCTGCAACAAATTGAGCCACATAAACTTGGCTGCAAGGTGCAGTTCTGTGGAGATGTCAAGCTTGGAACCGAGCGAGTTGTCACAAACCAGGGGCCACTGGATTTCCAAAATCAAAAGTTGATCAATTTACTGGTGGCTTCCATTGAAACGATCGCCACTTTTGGAGCCTCCCAAAAAGATACATATATAAGTGGCTCGGAAACCCTTCACACTTCTGGCATCTTCTTGCGCGAAACAAAACAGGCTGCAGTGCCCGCGCCCCGAGAGCAACCAGGGCATGCACCCACTGTGAAGCGCGCTCGCACGCACTGACCTTGGCTGCCAGGCATGAGTCCACTTCACGATGCTTGAAACAAAAACACAAGGACCCAAAGTTCCGTCGCAGCAACGAAAATGCCAAATGAAGGAAAGGCGGAGTTGTTGTCCCTGACTGGCGTCCTGCCGTGTCTTGCTGCCCCCTTCTGTTCCCCGAAAATTTCGTTGTATTCCTACCAGTCCTTTTCTCTGTGTTCCCAGCTCTTTGCTTTGCTCGCATGCAGCTTGGCATGATTGCTGCATATGTTGGTGGCTTCATGAGGCGCCCTTCTTCCTTGTTTCCTGTTGTTCCAGCACGTCAGAAGTGCCTGCAATCAGATGAATTGCCAATTGCAACCCTCCTGATTGCAACATCCACAGCACATACTGCTCCAAAGGCGCCCATTCCAAACCCCTCGGATCAAATAGGTGCAGACTCCTCGGAACAAATAGGTGCCCCTCCGCCTCTGACAAATAGACACTCAAGATTGAATTGCAAAAGATCTTGGCAAAGCAAGGCGTCTGAGGGGCCTATTGTGGGGGAGGAAGTTCTCAAGGACGTGCACACCTCTACCACGACCCTCACAAGGCTTCAGTGATGTGCCTGCATAGCGCTCAGGCACGCGCCACCGAAGTATGGCAAATGTCATCGGGCTCCTGACGACGTGGCCGGAACCGGGAGATGCGGCTTCGAACTTAGGGCAGCGGACGGCGGAAGGGGCTTCTGGATTTCTCTCCGCTCGTTTCGAGTTCCTGTTGTTTCCCCGCCTGGCGCTTGGCAAATTCCGTGTACAAGTCGACTGCCTGCCCGATGGTTGGTGTGACATGGGTTCTTTGGGGATCCCTAAACCTGTGCAAGTGAACTCGAGTAGCCAAGCAACCGTGTGCCACGTGGTTTCCCGCTTGCTCCAGCCGACAAGTCGGTGCACCATCAATTGGGGCGCCGTTTTCTGGCCACTTTTGCTGCGCGGACCAGGGAGACGGGACTTGCTGGACCGCCACAGGCGGAGCTTTCACACCAGCGGTGAGAAACTCAAAAGGGCATTCCTCTGAGCACTATCCTGCTGGGCATGCGGGTGTTGGCTTCAAAGTCAACACCCTCCACTTCGGCATGTCCAGCGGGATGGCTTGAGCTCCTTGTCTTACGACTCTGCGATGCATCGCGGATTCCGAAAGTGCTTGGCACCCGATCTCTGCGCCAAGCTCAGCTTTGCCTGGCCTCTGACACTCGTCATTCTCGGGGTGCAGCTCTGCAGATTGGCCCCTTGCATCAAGAAGTGGCAAAAGGCGGCAGCGGATCTTCCCGCCGATTCCCAGCTTCCAAGGCTCCGGCAGAATTGCGGAGCTCAGTCCGCGCAAGGCCAGGCGGCGTAAGCGCGATGAGCCTGATGGGGAGACCCAAACTTCACATCACTAACACCTCGAAGCCACCAAACCAATGGCCCAAGAGACCAAAAACAGCTCTGCAGTTTAGCTCACCGCGAACAAGCAGCTTTCGTCCGCGCTTTCGAAGTCCGGAGCTGCCAATCAGGACGCTCAAGGTTCTCTCTGTTCCACATTGGATGGCGGCTGTCCCAATCCTGAGGAACATCATCTAGGGATGGAAGCTCCTCTGTGCCCGTGCTGTAGTCCGAGTATGTCGCCTTCTCGATGCGGCGTTCCAGCTCTGCCTTGGCAAGCGCACACATGCGACATGGCTCCTGGATGGATTTCTCCACGCATCCTGAGTTGAATCTAAGCCGTGCATTAGAACAGGCTCCCTTGATAGAAAGCATTGGGAAAACCCGGAAATCCAAAGTTAGGCTCACTCGGTCAGCCCAGCATTTAATTGGTGCTTCAGCATTGTGAAAGCAATGTGGCAACTGAGTAACAATGTAAACACCATCAACGTAAAACAGATCGGCGAGGGAAAAAAAACACAAAAAAACATGTCAGACAGGAGCACCTGCTGGCATCGCCGAATCTTGGACCAGCATTCCCAGCACTCAGTGCAAAGGTACCGCCCCTCCATCTTGCCGCTGCCCATGTGTCCTCTTGCCAGTCGACAAAAGAGACACCTGGAAAATGGCTCAAAAATTCGTATCTTAAATGGCACCATGGGGAAGGGACACAAAGACTAAAACCTGCGTAACCCTAGCTCTTTCATTTTGCTACCCACCTGAGTCCAGAATTGCGGGGGGGTCTCGAACCTGCTCACTTGATCCTCTTTGATCACGTCACGCTGCCACTCAAAGTCAAGCTGGACCGTTCTCCCTTCAGACTCCATCATATGACAAGGAAACACCTGTCAGCAATTCTAAGAAGAATAATTTCTGAGAGGTGCCAAGGGACCGCTTCTGCATTTTGTTTACGATTTCTTCCAACAGCTGAGTTGAGGCATCCCCGTGCTCGTTTCGCACTACAAAAAAATAGACACTTACACCTTGAAGGAGACTTTCGCGTCCGCCCAAAAACCTGCGGCGCCGGAAAACGAGCGCGAGAGACCGCGAGAGACCGACCGCGTCCTGCCCGGAGGCGTTGGCACTGGAAGCAGCGCTGGCTGCTGTTTGCCTCGCGGGAGCGCTCGAACGCCTCGTTGCCGTCGAACCAGCCTCGGCAGATCGATCGGCCGATGGGCCGAAGTTCAGTCGCATTCGGCCGAGGATCACCGTGGTCCCTTTGGCAAAATCTAGGTCCTCAATTATTGCTGTTTGATCCCCTAAATATTTTTGTTGGTCCCCTAAATAATTTTTGGTTGGTCCCCTAAATAATTGTTTTTTGATGCTCATCCCCTCCAGATTTGAGAGGCTAGAATAAGGGTGGCCAACTGTTTTTTTGTCTATTTTAGCAGGGGAACTCTCCCCCAAACAAGGGTGAAAGGGCACTACTGGGAGTAGTGGAAGGCACTGATGACATTGTGTTGTCCTCAGGCTGCACTTCGACTTTACTTGGGCTCGGACCAAGTGTTTCACTTCGGGGTGATTGTGAGGCGCCCCACACAAAAGGAAGGCGGTGCCAAGCATACCACCACCCCCCCGGACGCCAAGTCGCGACGAGCCCTCTGCTGTCGCTTCAGCTGCCACTGTGCACGCGAAAGCAGCTTCTGATGCCGACATGTCGCATCCACTTGGGCTGCCCGCTCAATGTCCTTCCTGGGCAGCTGGCCCCGTGAGAACTACGTAACATGGAACCCAACAGAAAGGAACAAAAGGGGTGTTTCTGCCGGTCCGTGCAGGTGTTCAGAATGCCAATGGCATCTATTCTGCAGGTATGGTTGCAGTAGATCTAAGCAAACACCGCCAGAACAACCTTTGGGGAAGCCGAATATTTGTCTTGTCGAATCCCACAACCCCCCCCCCCCCCCCGGCAGAAGAAATAAGCGAAACCCCGACCTTGACAACGAAAAGCAGAACTTGACCAAGCAAATCCTCCCGCGGTCCGACCGCACAGGTTCTGCCACGACACACAGCTTCCGCTGGCTCCTGTC
>CAUJNA010002577.1:17500-29274 GCA_963377175.1 Effrenium voratum
ACAGGTTTGCGAAAAAGCACATTTGCCTCTGTTTGCGGAAGAAGAAAAAAAACAGAGGTCTGAGGCACATTGACAGAAACCGGATTGCCAAAAAACATCCTTGCCGCTGACCCCTCCCTTCTGGCCTTGGCTTGCTGCTCCACCTCTTCCAATGGCACCGGCTCGCCTCTTGCCAGTAGCAACACGCGGAGGCACGCTGCCTGGAAGCGCAACGCAAACCAAGAGCCTTTGGACAAACGGATGGATTCTCACTTGCCCAAAGGACCCATCAATAAAAGGTGATCACCTTTTGGGACCCCTACTACAAAATGAGAACCCAAACCAGGGAAAACCAAAAGGTGAAAAGGTCGGCTTTGAACTGAGGATTTATCACGCAGAAGTTCGATGCGCAGGCCTGTTTTGAGCTTTCAGGGCATCCTGAGCTCCTTTTTTTGCACCACAGGACGCCCAGAGCAAACAGGTCATCATTTTGCTGATTGTATCTGGCCGCATTATTTTGCCCTGATCAAAGTCACCCCCTAAGTGGTGGGTTGAAGGACCACATTGTCTGACGTTAAAACCCTCAGAAACCGTCGAAATAATGACCCCAGTTTTATCTGGGCCACTGCCTCATCCCCACCCTCCCTCCCTCCCACCCACCCATCCACCCCTCCCCCCACCGACTGCCACCCCCCAAGCCTCGCCTCTTCGGGCGCGGCCAGGCGCTCCAGGTCCAAGCGCCCGCTCAGCTCGCAGCGCTGACCCACACCCAGCCAGGGCAGCGCCAGCTCCACAGCGTCTGGCAGGCAGCCTGGCCGCTGCGGCGATAGGTAGGGGAAGGAGGCAATGAACCCATGGTCCCCTCAAAGGAAACCACCACTTGGATTCTCTTTTCGGGGGTTCTTTCCTCATCTGCAGGGTGTTGGGATTGAACCTTGGATTCCCTTACAGGAAGCCACAAGAAATTCCGACGCTCCCTGAGCGCCAGCAAGGTTACTCCCTGAAAAACCACAAAGCTCGGCTTTGCGCGCAAAGATGATCTGTTGGTAACCCAAACCGCGGCAACATTGTACTATCTCACGTCTAATTTTGCCTTGTGACCCCAAGGGGCTGCACCCTTCAGGCGGATGGAGGATTTTTCACGCCTGCAAGGTTTGCGGGGTCGTTTCCTATGCGGCCTTCTGGCTGACCAAGCACTGCAGGAAGCTTGGCTTGGCTTTTCAAAGGATTGATAGAAACTTCAGGGCGCCCCCAAAAATTTTCAGATCCCCAGATTTGGGTCGCCCTCGAGCTGGGCCTGAAATCTTCTTCATGTCGCCTCAAACAACACACATTCCTCATGGCTAGTAAATTCACACCCGCTGGTGGCAATCGCACCTTTAACCACCAGGCACACATTTGGGCATGTCTTTTTGATGAGGGTGCCCCCTTGTTGCTTGTGGTTTTACAAGAAGACCAAAATGTTTGAAAAACCATCACTTTTTGGTACCCTAAAGAAAGCCAATTGCAACCGCGCGAACGCCGCAACATCGCCGCAACTGCTCGCGCAAGGGCGACGCCGGCTCACTTTTATGACAGGGGAGGAACTTCACGAGAAGAGACCCACTTCCTCCGGGCAAAAAGTGAAATCAACAATGCACAAAACACGCGACCGAGCGCATAAGCTTCAAGAGCGCGGAACAGAATGAAGAAGCGAGCGGAGCGAAGGGCAAGGAGAGCGGGCAGAAGAGCGCGGGGAGAAGAAGCGAGCAAGGAGATGGGAAGAAGAGTGGGGCGAAGATTGCAGAGAAAAGAGCAGACTTGTCTCCTCGCCAGCTTGACTCAAAGCTTCCCAAATTGTAGTCAAGACCATAGGTGGCCCTGGTAGTTGATTGAACCAGGTAAAGCAGGGCCATCTACTTTTTAACCAAATCAACCAAAAAGGACACCTATGGTCAGGACCCTTCGCGCCTTGTTTGCAGCGCATTCTCCGTTGGCTCAGCCGGCGCGCGCGGGAATCGGCCAGCTCCAGCTCCAGCTCCACCTCGGCGGGCGCACAGGCGCCGCAATTCAGCGGCTGGTTCGCGGGCCGCCGCAGCGTGACGCGCACGGCGGAGGCTTCGCAGCCGAAGGTCTGCTGGCAAAGGTCCAAGGCCTCGCACGAAAGCATGGCCCCAGTGAGAAATCGATTGCACAAGCTGCTTCCACACATATTATTCATAAACGGCATGTGTGCACGGTATCCGTAAACAACATTGACTGATTGATTCGTTTCTGTACACGCACAGTATGTCACTATGCCACTAGGTGCGTACAAAGTTGCTGCTGGACTTGTTGCTTCTACGCAGCTGCTGGCTCACGCCTCCTTCATACTTTCCCGGGCAATCACCATGCTCGGTCAACATAACATGCCGGCTCACACTCAAGGCTGGGCAAACACGGCAGCGGCCTATGGCTCGCAGCTTTTCAGCACAAAGAACCGCGGGCGCTAGGACCTGCGTGGGCCCATACGAATGGCTCAAATACCATGGAGGATCTTGAAGGCCATGGGCAGGCTCGCTGCCGCACCCCCGCCTCACTGGGCAGAATCTCCCTGAGGACCACCTCAACCCGGACCCTCTCCACATCCACACGCTCGAACTCGCCCGCGAAGAGCCAGGCCGGCGAAGCGCTCAAGGCGCGGAGGTCCAGGAGGAAGGCTGCCTCGCCGGACATCGAAGCTGTACTCAGTTGGGGCGGGGGGGTGGCGGGGTGGGGGGGGGTGGGGGGGGGTGGGGGGGGGTGGGGGTGGGGGTGGGCAGTGTTGGAAACGGATATACCACTACAGCTTAAAAGGACGCTTTTCGGGCATTTCGGGATGGCCCCTTGTCGAGCGTGTTAATTTGGCAACTTTTCGGTTGGACATTGCGCAAGCTGGAATGTAGGTCGTTCCAAACGGTCTGGTACTCATCGTTTCGAGCTACAACTTCTACATCTAAACCAGCTGCCATCCGTCGCGTATTTCAGACGAGGTTGGAAGTGTGCAACACAACTGTACAACAATAATGATGTCTTGAACTGCACGGACCACTGCAAATGGCACAGCTTGCATGGGTTCATTTGCCTGTTGGCTTCATGCCACAAACGGAGTACTGTGCAGTGGAGTCCGTGTCTGAGGGGAACGGGGGGATCAGGACAGTGTTGACCCCATATGAATCAACCCCAGTTTATGAATATGCTGGAGGGGGCCCCTCCAAAAGTGGTTTCATTCCCCACTAAACCCAGGGACAACCCCCGACTAACAAACTGGGGCTTGATTAAGATGGGTCAACAGGTACAAAAGCCAATATTCATTGAACTACTGTGGATGGTTGCGAAATGGATGCGAAATCCATTTCGCACCCCCGTTCAGAAAGCCCGGAATGATGCGATTCCCCCGCAAATACCAAGAAACAATGGTTTCCCCATGGCTTCAAAGTGGTGCAGGATTTTGTCCAACCAGAGAAGGGCCTGCTTTTCATTTCTCACTGTGTGGACGCCCTTCGGACCTGCTCTGGACACGATTTTTCTGAAGCCTTGACCGTCGTGCAACGTGTCCTTGCCACTTTGCCCATGTCAGGCCCCTTGGCTTCTTTGACCCTGGCGCGGTGCTTTTGCTGGTCATGACGTGTACGAAACTACTTGTTGGGCCTTGGCCTTGTCAATCAGCACTCGTTGGCTCCTTGGCCTGCCGGCTTTCCACAGCCAAGCCGGGCAAAGCGGAGGTTTTCGATCGCCGGGGTACTGTGCAGGGCTCTCGAGGCTTTCTGCGCCGAGCCAAGCTGAGCGACTTTTCCTGCGCCAAAGGCTCGCCAAACAATCGCATCCATCGAACAAGTTGATCTGGCGTCTTCTGCTTGGATTGCTGTTCCTTGAGTGTAAATTTCAGCAGTGCTTGCAATGTGCACTGCTGAGCACAATCTATGCAGGAGGAGTATCCCAAAGCAGTGACCGTCAGGCTTCAGCAAGCTTGGGGACAAGGACGGCTTCCAGAGCCTTTGCGCCCGGTGCATTGCAATTCCAGTCACGCAGGCCTACCACGCCACCAGGATAAGTCTTCGCGGTTGTCTTGCCCAATTTTTACTAGAGGTGGGCCTTTTTTGTGGTGGAAAGCGTGTGAAGAACAAAGACACTAGCCATGCTGGCTCGCACGTTTGGCTGATTTTGCGCAACATGCAGTGCTTGGAAAAGGCATTGATATCGCCTGCGCACATGCGCTTGGGAACATGGCTCAGGGCTGTGGCAGCATCTGTATGGATAAGTGCTTACATATATATATATATATATATACATAGCGGGAAGGCAACGCTGGGAGCGTGACAAAAACACCGCTCAGCAACTTTGTCCGCCCTTCCCGGTTAAAACTCAGCTTTGACCCGTTTTGGCCAGTGTATGACCAAAATGGGCTGCGAAAGACGCGCTGGACCTCGTTGTCGGGGGGCCGAGTCGCAAGCCCAAGAAGGAAGATGGATTTCAACATGGCCTCCTAGAAATCCAGAAGGGGGGGAGCTTCCAGCAAACCAACAAAAGGTCGCAAGGTCTTCTTTGAACAACTGAGTTGCATGCTGCCCGTGACCCTTGAAAGATGCTGGAGATGTTTGATCAATCCATTGGGAAAGTGGAGACATTGCATGGCCTTCTCCTTAGGGCGCATGGAGCTCAGCATGACGCAGAAGGCTTCCGGCAGGTGGCCAGCTCCCAGCACGTGCCTCCGAGCTGCGACTTTGCGTTTTTTGTCTTCTTTTTAAGGGGGGAGGGGGCTGTTTTCAGGCTCTCTGTGGTTTTTTTTTGGGGGGGGTGTTTTCAAGGTCTTTTTTTTTTTTTTTTGGGGGGGGGGGGAAGAATGGAATCCGAGGTTGGCACTCTTCTCTCATGCCATGTCCTGCCTGCAAATGTGTCACGAAATGGAAACGGGGCATGATAAGGCAAGAGGAGAAACCAGCCACAATCACAGCCTCCACCGCAGGCTGGGTAAGGGGCAAGCGTGCTAAGCCTCGCTTCCTGAGTGGATTTGCAACAAAAAGTCCAAGCTTTCTATGTACCATATTGTACCACTAAAATGGCCTTCTTAAAAAGTCTGAAGTAGAGCGAGTTTCTAGATAAGCGTACAGAAAATGGCCGACAAGTGCTTTTGCTCGCGCAACGGCAGGCTGTTCTTATTGGCATGCCTTGCCAATGTACAGTTCCGGCAGCTCCGGACTGCCAGTGGAGGTGGAAATCAGGTCAATGGCTTGTCTTTGCTTGATGGTGCTGGCGTATCTCCCAGCTGATTTTGCGTGGCCCACAAAACGCCTACTTCACCGTGCGAAGCGCCGAAGCAGTTGCAGCCCAGCGGCCGGCACGAAGTCTGCTCCCATAAGACCAAGGGATGCGCGCCGAACTGCGCGGGCAGGTCGGAAACGTGCATGAGGACACAGGGGTCGTTTGAACCCTGCCTGACAGCCCCCTGCCTGACAGCCCCCGTTTTTTCTTCCGCCCCCCTCCCCTCAGGTTCCATTGAAATGGAAATCGTAGGAAGCATTCCGACTCGAAAGCCCTATGTCGGCATCGCACATCTAAGCCACTTGCTAGGAAGGGGATGCGACACAGCAAAGCTTGCATTACTCGACGCCCAAACAGCACCCCATGGACCCTGAAATCTGCTGCCACTGTGGCTGCAGATTTAGTACTGGCCATGACTCACTCTGATTGCAAACTAGGCCGACTTTCTGCCCTGCGCATGCCGGACCGAACGCCTCAACAACACGTGTTTTCGATCATCCGACAATTGGCTGCACGAAACAGCAGAGTCCCCATGCTTGATATTCATATGTCACTACAGCAAAGGAAGGCCAATTCGAAACTGCAGCTGCGAAATCTGCACATGGCTCAAACATGCTCAGGCTCTTCAGATCATAGGTGGCCTTTTGGAAAAATAGATGGGCTTCCCTGGCAAATGGGTCATAAACCCCATCTAAACCAGTGGAACCCATCTATTTTTAACCAAACTAACCGTAAAAAGGACACCTATGCTGCACTAGGTCCTCCAATAGAGAGGTTAGAATAAGGGTACCAACTTTTTCAGTTGTCAATTTTAGTAGGGGAACCCTCCCCCCAAAGAAAGGGGGTGAGAAAGGGCACCTTGGGAGACCACGCGGCCGCCTCCGCCACGGAGACATCGAAAACCACTTCGTCGCCCCAGACGGGAGAAGCGCCGCGGCCTCCCTCCTGACGTGGAGAGGTCTTGGCTTTGAGCCTCCACTTGCCCAAAGCACCTGGAAAAAAAGAGGTGATCACCTTGTCGGAGCCCTACTAAAAATGGAGAAACAAAAAGGGAAGAACCAAAAAGGTCACAAGGTCGGCTTTGAAGAACTGAGTCAATGACTCGCCTGCCCAGGATGCAAGTGACTGCGCCTGACGTGCTGCCAGTGACCCTTGAAAGCTCCTGAAGATGTTTGATCAATTGGCCGTTCGCCAGCAGGTCTTCCTCACGCTGCATCCCGGTCGGTTCATTGGCTGCGGATCTGGGATCGGTGCCAATGGATGCACAGCCCATGCATTCCCAACTTGGGCCTGCAAAAAAAATGGCAGCCTGGGCCTCTCTACGTGCGCAAGCTCCAAACACATCCACAAACCATCAGTCGTGAAGCGCACAAGTCAAAAGCTTCAAAATCTACGTCTTGATCCACACGGCCGCGCGGCGACTGGCATCTTGCTGGCTCCGGCGACTCTCACCTCCGTGCAAGCAAAAGCATCCTGCCTGATGCCAGTCGCTGACCCTCCCCAGGGCAGTGATTGTGGCAGTGTAGTCCCTCGCCTGGGCAAGCGCGGGACTAAGCACCCCGCAGGTCAAGCGGAAGCCAGGCAAACTCAGATTCGACATGGCACGGCAGTTTAGCCCATCATGTCTTGCGCCTGCGAACCGCCCGCTTGGCGTTTGCTACCTTTTGCTTGAATATGCCAATCTCTCGGCCACTCAGTCACCCTCACTTCCGTCCAAGGCCGTCAGGATTGCCGTACTTCTAAGATGATATGGTTGACAGACTTGGTGTGGAGCCCTCTTCGGCGTGAATCTCTTCAAGTGGCCCTGTCTTGGGATGTCCTGGCATGTCCTCGGCACGATGTCCTCCTTCACCAGCTCAAGCAGGGGATGGAACCCCCTTGAAGGTTTCCTCTCCAGCGCCTCGCCAGCGCCAGGAAGAGTCGGAAGAGCGGTGCCGTGTGAGCCTAGGACGAGGATTCGTCCGAGCCGGCCAGAGCCGCCATGGGTCCGAATGACTTGAGGTCCACCTCCTTGCGCTTCTTGGGCGGCGGCGGCTCCGAAGAGGAAGACGACGTCTCCCAGGCGAATCTCCGGCCTTCCGGGGCCACCTCCGAACTCGGCTCCTCGCTGGACTCGGGCTCGGGGAGGCTCGCTATGGTGTCTTCTTGCACCTTCGGCTGGCTCTTCGGGGCTTTCTCCTTCTTGTCCTGTTTGTCCTTTTTGCTTTTCTTCTCCTTCTTCTTGTCCTTCTTTTTCTTCTTGTCCTTCTTGTCCTTCTTGCCCTTCTTCTCTTTCTTCTCCTTCTTGTCTTTCTTCTCCTTCTTATCCTCACTTGTCACGAACTCCACAAGCGCACGCCGTTTTGAGGTCCAAACGAACGAAGATGGCAGAAGGTCGCGGCTTGGCTTTCCAACAAGCAATTGGGCAGAGTTTGCAAAACGGCCCAAGGCCAGCAAGAAGAGACAAAGGCAAACGACCACATCCAGGGCTGTGGGAAATGGAACCCACCTCTGTGATACACCAAAAAGGGCTTCCCAAAGACTAACCCCCTTGTAAAGGGGGAGATTACATCCGGTGACCAAAAATTGAGACATCAGGACTGGAGTCCTTCTTCTTCTCCATCTTCTCTGCCGCTTTTCTGGCCTGGGCAAGTCGGCAGATGGAGTTTGAGTCCAAGCATGGCAGTTGCACTTTCAACAAAGCCCAAGGGGACCAGAGAGACCAGAGACCCCGAACCAAATCCTTCAGCCAGTGGCCCGGTGATTGGCACCATCCGGCGTAGGGGACCCAACACAAAGTGCTTTGTGTTTCAAAAAGGTCCCCGAAATCAGCGGTTTGCTGTTGGTTTGCTGTTGGCCCTTCGAATTGCAGCCTCGGATGGCAGGTAGCCTCAAGCCCAGCATGCGGGTTCCCTCTCAAACAACCTTGAGTCAAGGGACCCCGACAAGCAGCTTGATCCTGCCGTGATTCAGAACATCCCCCTTTTTCTGGGTGTCTGTTGGTTTCCCGTCAAAGCAACCCAGGGAAACCAAAAGCACCCACCCATACACACAGAGTCAAACAGGGATCCTTACATTATACACCTGAACATTGCCTTGTAAATGGTGGGTTCCCTTTATTTTGGTGGAAAAAGCCATGTTTCAAATTGGCAAAATTATTTTGTTTTAAGGAGCCCTGTCAAAGGACCCCGGCAAGCAGCTTGATCCTGCCGTGATTCAGAGCATCCCCCTTTTTCTGGGTGTCTGTTGGTTTCCCGAAAGCACCCACCCATACACACAAACCCTGAATTGGTGGGTTGGATTTGTGGTTTGAACTCTTGGTTGTTAAAACACCAATTGGAGGTTGATCAAAAGGTCCTTAACATGGGAGGACCATCAGGGTCCTCCCCCAAAAAAATGGCTTTCCCCAAACAGGAAAAGTTTCTCTCTGGTCATGTGCCGGCCGAAGAGAGTATTGATGTCCCACTTGCTTCGGCATGGCTGAAAAATGGCATCGGTTTTCCTTTTGGCTTCCATTGCCACAGACAAACATGGGAACCTCAGAGGGACGCCCAAACGGGTGTCCCTTAAACTCTCGGGTTCCCTGTCGGTAGCTGGGACCATCCCCCACTAACCTACATTTAGCCGAATCGGCTTTCAGCATGTGGCCAACCTAAGCTTGGGGGTGCCCTGTTTCTCTTTTTCCCATCTACCCACAAGATCCAGGGTTTAAATCCAAATCCAAACCACAAATCCAAGCCACCAACCTGACGGGTCACCTTCTTCTCTTTTCGTTGGTAGATGGTGCATAAGGGGGAAACACACACCTTAACCAAACCACCGACTGGAGGGACGCCGATTTTTAGGATTCGGTTCTCCAGTCCCCCCCCCCCCGCCAGCTTCTCGAGCTTCTCCAGCTTCACCGCCTCCTTCTGCTCGATGCCCGCCACCGCCGCCTCGGACGCCACCACGGACCAGTCCACGCGGTAGGACTTCTCCACCACGCCCTCGCGACGAGGCGCCCGCGGCGCGGCGCGGCGCGGCGCGGCGAGGCGCGAGTGAAGGCGAACCAAACACAGAAAGAGGAAAAACACGAGAGGGCAACAGATTCGCAAATGGGGGGGATCGTTTTTCGAGAAAAACCTTGGATTTGGCGACCCCTCCCCCAAACAAAATCACTCTAAGCAGCCAAAGGATATATCAAGGCTAAGGGTTGTACAAGGGCGCCTTGACCATATTTGGCTGCAAACAACGAGAGAGAAGCAGACGGGGGTCGGTTTCAAGCTGCGACGAGGGGTCGCAGTGAAAGAGTAGGTCTGCTTCTGAAAGTGCACCCTTTTTGAGGAGCAATCAAAGCAGTACTTCCTTCCGTGTTTGTTTGGTACATGCACCCTTTGTGCGGGTGGCTTGTCATGGAAGCTTCAAAGGGAAACGACTCATTTTAAGGCGACCAGTACCTCGCTCGAAACACCTTGTGGAAGCAGTAGGTACTGCCTTGGCACCAGCCAGCTTTTCTAGCAAGCCGAAAAGAGGGCCTTGCCAAACCATAATAAGAGACATGACGGACCCAAGTGTCGGAGACTCTTTGCTGGTTTTGGCCACTGAGATAGCCACACCTGCGAATGACGAAGTGCTTAGTCTCAAACATCAATCCAACATCAGGGGTCCTTTTCTGCCAACCATGGGCGCTGTGCGCATACCATGCGAAAGGGAGCCGCAAAACCCATGAAAGGCTGTGGGCGGTGAGTGCCGGGGCCAACTTCGAGTTGAGCTCCAGCTCCCTTTTGTCCACTTCCCGAGCGAACCTCCGTTCGCTCGTCATGATTCATGCAGGGATCTCGAATGGTCAAGGTATCGGCCCAAAAAAATAACAACACCCTGTCCCCTTTTGTTTTCCTAATTGGTCGTTTCACAAGCAATATGGGCTACTTAGCGTCTTAAGCACGGAACCTGGCAATACGAAGTCCCAGTCTAGTGACCCTGGTCGAACAAGACGAAACCGCTTCCGATGCCTGGTAGTCCCCGCCGGCCACCGAGGAGACCGACAGCCGCTTGCCACCATAGAGCTCGGTCATCAACTTGCTGATCACCCGCTCCTATCTTGGGTTCCAAAAGCATGCAGAAGGCATCCCGCAAGTCTCGACATGTCCAACTTCAGAGCACCCTGCAACATAGTTTGACCATAGTTCGCCTCACCTTGGTGCGGGCGATCAGGTCTCTTGTCCAAAGGGAATCTTTGCATTTCCCCTTCCCCAACCCCCCCCCTTCCTGCATGCTTGGCCGAGGCGAGCAACGCGAAGCGCTTACAATAACTGTTTTAAAACATGGAGGAAACTGAGAAACTGAACCTGAGCCTCGCCTGGTCTGCCTTCTGCACGCACTCCATTTGCGCGAAGACGCCCCGGGTGGGGGACCAACAAAGACTGCAGGTCTTTAGGCTCGCAGAGCACCAGTCTGTGACGTACTGGGCGAAGTACCTAACGGACCGGGGCTGTGCTCAAGATTTAGGGGCCAATTCCAGGCTGACTCAAACATGAGAACGGCCCATTCCTGGCAAAAACGGAGGGGCAGCACGGCCCCATCCTGGCCCCCAACAATGGGGACCATCGAGGGTGAGGCCCATGTAGACAAATGCCAGTGAGAGAGAGAACGATTTTATGCTCTGGGAGCCAAATTCGGAAAGGGGGGCCAGGGCCAGGTCTCAAAATTCAGCCAACGCCGTGTCTTGAGGGCCTTGGATGCTTTCACCGATGCAAAGCAGCCCCTCTTCAGCCTCTTGCTGGCCAGGCGTCGCAAGGTCCTTGAAGCTGTTGACCCGCTTGTCGAAGTTGTCCGCATAACCTCGCTCATTGGGAACCCCAAACTGCGTCCTCGTGTGAAATTACCATGGCGGTTGATGCATTTCTTCGCGTGCCGCGGTTCTTGTTTCTGACTGCATGCAGTCAAACGCCACGACCATGTTCAAGCAATACCTTTCTACCAGCATCAAGAACAACAACACCACATTTAAGACATTTTAAGACTGCTCATGTAATGTCCTGGCGGGCGATGGCGGTTGGAACAGACACACGACACCCGTAGCAATTGTTGCAAGCCTCACGCGCAACTAACGAGTGACTTCTGTCCGGCTGCACCATTTAGAAAGGCTGGGAATCCAAGTGATTCTTGACCATGCAGCTTCACCTGAAAAAAGCCGGCTGCTCCCGCCTGAGCCAAGGCTCAATCCCTCAATTTGACCCGTGCTGTTGCCAGGCACTCAGCGCTCCGGATCAAAACGTACAACGTCAAACCATCGGCTCAGTCCGGCCTGATAGAGTCTATGAATGTCGCATCTGGTCTAATACTGTTTTGACTGTTGCCGGGGGGGGGGGGGCGGGCAAATCAAACAAGTCTAACATTACAAGTCGCCCAATGTCGTCCAAACAACTTGCCCTCAGCCGCGACATGCGTTCCAAGTGGGTTGAAGTCCCCCTTTTCCTCCCCGGGGTTCCAGTTGCTTCAGTTCCACCCCCCCTTTGGCCAGCCAAGCAGAAACCCGGCGTTCGCCGGTTTGATTTCAACAAAAAACCTCCACTTCC
>CAUJNA010002578.1:0-15000 GCA_963377175.1 Effrenium voratum
TCATTTGTACATTTGTGTATTCTTGCAGATTTGTGTCCATTTGTGCTGTCGCTGGAGCAATCCGGTATGGTTGGACATGCAGATTTGATTGGTGAAGACGAGAGCTCGTTGAGCAACCTGTGTTCATGAAATCAGCAGATTTCACTTGCAGAAGTGTGCTGATTTGAGATTTGGTTGTTTTTGCAGACGTATGACGCCCGTTTGCTTTGAGACCTGGTGCGTTCAAATTGTAATACAGTGACAATTTGGTTGGTGCAAACGAGAGCTCAACTGAGCCACGTGGATGCAATATAATTAGCGTATACGGTGCAGAGCAGTCTTTTATTGTTGGAGCAACGCGGTTCTCTTGAAACGGCAAGCATCCCAATGCGTCGCAGTGCGCAGTGAAAGCCTTTGTGAGTTTGGATTTCTTTTCGGGAGACGAGAACATTGGTGGCTTGCCATGCCTCGAGATCTAGCAGTTGCAGGATCAGAAAGTGCAGAGTGCAGCGCACGTCCGTGCGCACTTGTGAAACACCGTGACGCAATTTATGCAATTGGTGCCTTCAGCACAAATTAGTGCATCGGCATGTCTTTGGTCACTGTAGGTGATCAGCAGAAGAATTAGTGTGATCCGCAGATGTTTGCAACGTGAGTTGAGTTGCATTGCATTGTAGATATCGTTTGTGTATACAAACCAGCCCAATTCGCCATATGGCTTATGACATGCTCGTGTGACCAGTTGTAACACGTGAATTTTTGTGCTTTGGCTCAAGGCACGGCTCAAGTACAGTTGTGCAGAGCCCAGTGTTGTCACACGTGGTTTGAATACAGTTGCACCCGCCATAGCCGCAGAGGAGAAAGTGCATTGCTTGTGAACACTGCGTGGACTCCAGATACATATACTTCGTGTGTTTTGGACCTGGATATTGATATATTTTGGGTTCAGAAGTTTCGCATAAACCCTAAACCCTAAACCCTAAACCCTAAACCCTAAACCCTAAACCCTAAACTCTAACGCGCCCAGCATAGGGCGCGTCTGCGTTTCATCCTTTTACGGCCGAGGGCGGCCGACAAGTCTTTAGCTTGGAGGCTTCTAGCTGGAATCCAAGCATCGCCTTATGGGCATCCTCAAAGAATCCTATGTTGTATACCCTAAACTGGAAACACGAGACCGTGAAGGGTCCCGCTCAATGCTCTTTGGAAGCTGTTGATAAAGTTGCAAAGATCTTGTCATTTGGCTCCTTTCTGGGCTTGGCCAGCCGCTGATAAACTGTTCATATGGTGCGATGCAAAAATGGCAATCCAAGCTCAAAGTGTAAAGATCTGGCCATGTGGCTCCTTTCTGGGCTTGGCCAGCCGCTGATAAATTGTTCATATGGTGCGATGCACACATGGCCACCCAAGCTCAAAATGTAAAGATCTGGCCACGTGGCTCCTTTCTGGGCTTGGCCAGCCGCTGATAAATTCATACGGCGCAGTGCAAAAATGGCAATCCAAGCTCAAAATGTAAAGATCTGGCCCTTTGGCTCCTTTCTGGGCTGAGATGGCTGTTTTATCAAAGGCAGCTGGCGTGGTCCTGTTTTTCCAGAGACCGCCAGATTTGAGCCACAGACGGCCAATTCCATATGAGCAGTTTATCAGCGGCCGGGCCAAGCCATTCTTATTTAAAAAAAACAGCCCGATGGCCGTTTTATCCAGGCCAGCTCCAAAGCCACGGATGGGGAGCCACAGCTGGCCAGTTGCAAAAGCAATTTATCTGCTAAAAGCTGCGAAAAGGCAACTCTCTTGATTTACAAAGACACCTTGTAACTGTTTGAAGAGGCTTCCTAAATCTGCATTCTCTTTAGCGCGAGCTCTTTCTTTTGTGTAAGCTAAAATAATTTCCTTGCGTTGAATCTGGAGCTAGACTTGGCTTTCTTCTTGTGAGTGAGGGGCCTTTACCCAGAGCTCGGTCCTTCACTTCTCCACCGCTGGCGTGAAATGGGCTGGAGTGAGCTTGCCCGCCAAGGAGTACGCGGTAGACCGCTCCACGCGACTCAGCGCTGTGTAAGCAACGGCTGGCAAGTTTGGCGTGTCCAGCCAGACTGTGATGTGCTCCACCTCATCTCCCAGCACTTTCTGAACCGTGGACGCGTAGCCCAGGCGAATGGGGAAGTAGGTGACGTTCCCGCGCTCCACGTCTGTCCATGGAGTGATGTAAGGTCGCTGACCACGCCTCCGCGCAACACAGCATGCCGTTGACATAGTCATCTTTCTTCCGGATGTTCTTCGTGAGGTAGAGCTGAACACCTTTGTAAATCGCCACTTCTGAGGGCTCGGGCGGGCGATCCCCTCGCAATTTTCCAGCTTCGTAAGTCAGGATTCACCTCGACGTCGCCTGGCAAGACAACCCAAGGCGCTTTCCGCGGGCGCTTCAGCTGTAGGACCAGGCTGTTCAGCTGGGCAGCTTTCTTCTTGGTGCAAGTGACCATGGTTGTGTTGGGGAAGCGAGCCAAATGTTTGCGGAGCTCGGGCAAAGTCGGCTCTTCGCCAGGCCAAGCCTTGTGGCCTCGGCACAAATCCTTCAGCAGGCGTTGGGACGGCTGGCAGGTTCGTAGCGCCCGCAGCTTCTCCAAGAATGCGGGGCCCTTGCAGCGGTGCGCTTCAGTCAACTTCGCAAAGAAGACTTTGCTCCGCTGCCACGCCGAGGATTCCCACGGACGCACAGGCGCAACGCCTGGCAGCTGACACTTGTCGCCGAGGAAGACCAAGGCTGGCAGGCATTCGGCGTGCCGCCATAGGCGCAGGATGCGCTCGAAGTCCTCGGCGCTCAGTTGCTGCACTTCATCGACAACAACCAGGTCGATGCCGTGGAGGGCGTGAACAGTCTCCTGCTCTGGCAAGTGCAATTGAAAGGCAGCGGTGTGGGTATCCACAACGAGGTTCTCGCGCTCTCGCAATTTGGCCCGACTGCGCGCCGCAAACTGCGCAGTCGGCAACGCGCAGAGGACCTCGCCGCCTTGCTCCAGCACGCGCTCGACTTGCGTCCGAAGAACTGTGCTCTTGCCTGTCCCGGGCTCGCCCAGGCAGACAATTGGGCGGTGAGGCGGCTTGCCCGCCTCGTCTCTGGCCGCCTGCGCCTCGGGCTCTGCGGCCGCAGTTCTTGCCCTGGTTGCTGTAGCCACACGCTCCTCAATTTGCTGCGTTAGCAAGGCTTGGTGGCCTTGGAAGACAACGTGCTCCGGCCCCGCGGCCGCCGCGGGATTCTCTGGCGCGTCGACGGCCTCGTCGGCAAGGTCGACGCGTCCGGCCAGGTAGCTGTCGACCGCCTCCGCGTGGGCCGCAGCAAAGCGAAGGAAGTCGCCCCGCACTTTCTCTGAGATGCCCTCCGCGATCATGTCCTGTTCCATGGCTGCCGGATTGCGCCAGAAGCCGCGCATGCTTTCTGGTAGGTCGGGCTTGCGGTCGGTGGTCAGCAGGGCCGCCGCAAAGCTGTGGTAGCGCTTCGGCACACGCTCCTCAAGCTCCGGGAAGTCAAACTCCTGTAAGTTGCGGAACGGCGCGTTCATGAGTAACCACTGGCCGTAGAAGTCGTCGTTGAGCCGCCAAAGATATTGCACGGCAACCGCGATTTGGCCACGGGGGGGCGTGTTGTTGGCGAACTTGGACAGCGTCGCAGCTTTGGCGGGGTTGTTGTCGGGCAAGGCCTTGTAGTCCCGCTTGACCCGCTGCGCGATGTCGCCATCGTCTGTGGACTTCCGCAAGAAGTCAAGGAAGCTGAGATCGCAAGCGCGCCAAGCACTGTCCATGTATTGCTGCAGCTGCTTGGACGGCTGTTCCCAGCTTTGGGGCAACCAAGTCCCTCTTGCCACCTGACTGCGTGCCCATGTCCCATTGCTTGTAGTTGCCGCAGAGCTGCAGCACCATCTCAGGCTCCAAGGGGTGATATTCGAACAAGACTTTTCTGGCAATGCTATTGGCCGCTGCACTGTCGCTCATCCACTCCTGAAAGCTGCTGTCTGACCACTTCGCAACATACTTCGCCACGTAGGTGAGCAGAAGCTGGTGGCCGTCCGAAGCTTGCAAGTCTTGATGACAGCGGAAGCAATCCATCAAGTCGGGGAAGAAGGCTCGGAGCCCAGATTCGGCTGCTTCTGCGGAGTGATGTAGTCGGAGGCGGTCTGCCGCCGCGTCCCAGCAAGAGCGCCCTTCCCAGACAGGCCAGCAAGACTCCCCGCATCTTGTTGAGAGCCTTGCACGAAGGCGGCCAGATCAGGGGCGCGTTCCGCGTTCGGCCACTCTGCGAAGGCGCATCTTTCCCAGTCAACGCGCTCGGGGCTGTCCAACCAGAAGAGCACGTGCAAGTGGGGCCGGCCACTGCCATGGTAGCGCTGCGCGCCCGCCTTCTTGCTGCCATCCTGGAACTCCAGACGCGTGAAGAAGTGGAAGCAGCCGGCTCGCCTTCTGCGAGTTGGCCTTGCAGCAGATAGCGCGACCACTTTGCCTTGTCTCCGGGCGCGCCAGCCCCGCCCGCCACGAAGCCGCGAACCGCCTCCAGCACGCAATGCGCGATGTGGAGCGTCTCGTGCGCAGGCGCGCCGTAGCGAGCGCGCAGTTGCTTGCGAAGCTCGTTGAGCAGGAAGTCGCTGTAAGGAAAGCTCAGTTCCCAGGGCGCGAAGGTCCAATAGAGCTGGGGCGGGCCAATCTGCCGGACCAGGTCTTGGAGCCCGGCCAACACGGCGCGCCAGTACAGCGGCGACATGGGGTGTTGGGCCATCATCAGTCGCATGTTACTGCCCTGCCGCTCAGCCATGTTCTTCTTGGCGCCAAGCTCGCTCCACAGCTGCAGGTCGTAGACAAACTGCAGAAGGGGGAAGTCATCAGCTTTGCGCGGAAGCTGCGCTTGACACTGTGGCGCTGGCCATCCGCTCCTTCCACACCCTCGAGCTCCGCCTCGTCGTGCTCCCGCTCCAGGCGGCGCTGGTCTGTGTAGCGCTCGTGCGTCTCGCACATGGCTGTTGTCCAGTAGAGGGTTGGCCACACAGCGCACTCCAGGCCCAGCTCCTCGATGAAGTGCAAGGGACGCTTAGGCGCTGGCCTCGTCGTTGAGCAAGTGCCGCAGCGCCGCCTTGGCCTGCCGCCGCTCGCTTCGCTGAGACAGCTCCGCAATCTTCTGCTCCGGAGTCTTGGTTGCCCACGAGAACCGGATCATGCGGACATGCTTCCGGTGCCCGTTGTCGGCGCGGCTCTCTGGGCCAAGGTCGAAGTCCAGCAGGCGCAGCGACCTCCTCACTCAGACCTCGCAGCGGCTCTGGAACGTCGCCTGGTTGTGGGACGTAATGTTTGCGCGAGCCTCGCTTGCAGGTCTTGCAGGCCGAGGGCTGGATGGTGGCTGCGTGCTCCTCTTCTTCAAAGCGTGTGGTAGTCACAGTAGAGGGTTGGCCACACAGCGCACTCCAGGCCCAGCTCCTCGATGAAGTGCAAGGGACGCTTAGGCGCTGGCCTCGTCGTTGAGCAAGTGCCGCAGCGCCGCCTTGGCCTGCCGCCGCTCGCTTCGCTGAGACAGCTCCGCAATCTTCTGCTCCGGAGTCTTGGTTGCCCACGAGAACTGTTCATTTAGCTCCTTTCTGGGCTTGATCAGCCGCTGATAAACTGCTCAATGCGGCGCAATGTAAAAATAGCAACAGGCTCAAAATGTAAAGATATGGTCATTTGGATCCTTTCTGGGCTTGGCCAGCCGCTGATAAACGGTTCATATGGCGCAATGTAAAAAATAACCTCTAGGAGTGTAAAAAACGACGTTTCCGCTCCTTACATTGCGTCTGCGGGCGAAGTTCGGCCCCGGCCACGGGCCGGGCCCCGGGCCGCGCACGCTTTTCTCCGGACTAGCCCTGCCTTCTATTTTAATACAGTTTCAGCTTTGCGAAAGGCCTCCAAACAGCCCCCGGCAGGGCCCAGAAAAGGCTTCAAGAATCGGTCGCCCAGATTCTGGGCGACGCTTTTTCGTCGCCCAGATTCTGGGCGACGCCTCCAAAGCACCTTCCGGGCCAGCGAAAGTGCTCCTGCGAAAACTTGATTGTAAAAATCGGCTGCGACGTCGGCCAAGCCATCAGCTCTTTTTCCCCCGAGCTCGGGGGAAGACAAGGGGGTTGAACCCTAAACCATAAAAGGGTGCAATTTTGGGTGGTAGGGGTGGGCCTCATTCCGCATGGCGCCGTTGGGCCCTCGACCCTTTCAGGGGAGGGCCCAGGCGCCCCCGCTGTAGACACCCTAAACCCTAAATCTTCTCTTCAATGGAGATTTAAACCCTAATGTATCAGTGTTTCCGATTTGGTTCGCCCCCCCTTGAGGCTCTTTTCTCAGCTGAGAATAAAGAAAGGATTAGGAAATTAGCTTGGTCTGTCCCCCGGGGATGGCTCAAAGTGCTTCTTGCTCTGTAGGGCCAGCTCCAAAAGCTGGTTTCATAGGTCCCTCTCTGCTCGACCACTTCTTTTGGCAGCCATGACATATAAACTAGTTCAACGGCGCACAGCAAAAAATTGCAATCAGGTCAAAATATGGGGGGGCAAAAGATCAGGCCTTAGGTTTCTTCTAACGCTATTGGCAATGCGTGTTAAACTGAATCATATGGCGCAATGTAAAAAAGCCACTCCAGGTTTAAAAATTTACAGATAGGTCCCTTTTTGCTCTTCTGGGCTTGGCCAGCCGCTGATTAAAACATGTTTCATATGGCAGGGAATGCAAAATAGATCCGGATCAAAATGTAAAGATCTGGTTTCATTTGTCTCCTGACCAGATTGCGCGCAAGGATCCGGCCCTTCAACGCAATGCAAAAATGGCCATCCAAGCTCAAAATGTAAAGATCTGGTCATCTAGCTCCTTTCTGGGTTCGCAAGCCGCTGATAAACTGTTCATATGGTGCAATACAAAAATTGCCACTCAAGCTTGAATGGCCATCCAAGCTCAAAATGTCAAGATTTAGCCTCCTTTCTGGGTTTGGTCAGCCGCTGATAAACTGCTCATATGGTGCAATACAAAAATTGCCACTCAAGCTTGAAATGTCGAGGCCTCTTTTCCGGGCTTCGCTAGCCTTGATCCGCGAAATCAACTTGTATTTTCATACGGCGCCATGTTAAAATGGCCCGCAGCTCAAAAAGTAAAGGATCTGGTCATTTGGCAGCTTTCTGGGCTAGGCCAGCCGCTGAATGAATTGTTATTATGGTCGCAAATTAAAAAAATGGCATCCAAGCATTTGAGACGTCAAGATAATCTGGCCATATGTTTGCAAGTTTTAAATTCAAGTTTCAATTTCCTCAAGCGGATTGCACAGAAACAAATAGCAACGGGCAAGCGAAATGACTTCCGAGTGGGGGTGGTGAAGCGTTTAACATCGCAACCCCGTCATGAAATTTGAGCGGAATACGAAGCCTCGCTATGTTGTGGGTAACCAATTGGGTGGGTCGGGTCGGGAAAGCCACAAAATTACCTCTCACATATTTGAACTACCTCTTAGACCCTAAACCCTAAACCCTAAATCTTCTCTTCAATGAAGATTTAAACCTTAATGTATCAGTAGGTCCGGATTGACCCGCGGGCCTTGGGCTCTTCATCTCCGAAGAAGCTTTCTTCTTTGGGGGAGGGAAAGGTCACAGGATGTTCTGGGCCAGCTCCGAGGCGCCAGCTTGGAAGCCAGCTCAGAAGCGCCAGCTCAAGCTTCTGCGCCAGCTCGCATTTGTCAAGGCTCTGCAAAAAGCTTGGATCTGGAATCGCCTTGAAAATTAATCCTGGGCTTAGCCAGCCGCTGATAAACTGTTCATATGGCGCAATATCAAAACGGCCAGCTTGGCTTGAAATGTAAAGATCTGGTCATTTGGCTCTCTCTGGGCTTGGCCAGCCGCTGATAAACTGCTCCTATGGCGCAATGTCAAAACGGCCAGCTTGGGTTGAAATGTAAAGATCTCGTCATTTGGCTCCTTTCTGGGGTTGGCCAGCCGCTGATAAACTGCTCATGTGGCGCAATGTCAAAACGGCCAGCTTGGCTTGAAATGTAAAGATCTGGTCATTTGGCTCCTTTCTGGGGTTGGCCTGCCGCTGATAAACTGCTCATATGGCGCAATGTCGAAACGGCCAGCTCGGCTTGAAATGTAAAGATCTGGTCACTTGGCTCCTTTCTGGGCTTGGCCAGCCGCTGATAAACTGTTCATACGGCGCAATGTCAAAACGGCCAGCTTGGCTTGAAATGTAAAGATCTGGTCATTTGGCCCCTTTCTGGGGTTGGCCAGCCGCTGATAAAGTGTTCATACGGAACGATGTAAAAATCGCAATCCTTGCTTGAAATGTAGAGATCTTGTTATTTGGCTCCTTTCAAATCTTTTCCAGGAAGAGAGGAAATAAGATCTAGCTTATCATTTGGCCTCTTTCAGAAGCCAAGCCTCTTTTTTGGATGGCTTTTTGAGTCTTCAAAATCACGAATCGGATTGAATCTGTTCATGTAGCAAAGGTACAAATTGCCATCCGGGCTTGAAATGAACAGATCTGCTCATTTGGCTTAGAGCCCGCTCTCCTCTTTCTCTGAGCTTTCAAAATCTTGGGTCTGGGCTGGCCAAAAAAAAGCAACCGGGCTTGCAATGACTTCCAGAGTTGGGGAGTTATCGTTCGCAACCCCCGTCTTAAAATTTGAAGAAACCGAAGAACTCTCCTATTTTGTGGGTAACCAGTCTGGGTGGGTGGGAAAGCCAACAAAACTTCTCTCAATCCATTTGATATACCCTCTAGACCCTAAACCCTAAACCCTAAACCCTAAACCCTAAACCCTAAACCCTAAACCCTAAACCCTAAACCCTAAACCCTAAACTCAAGGCCGAGCGCCGTACCGCAAGCGCTCGGCCGCAGCAGCTGCATTGGTGCTGGCGCTGAGCGAGTCCGGCATGGCGAGCGGAAGCGCCCCGAGTTGCGTTCCTCTGCAACGAGCGCGGTTTGGAGCTGTCGCTCCCGCTGCCAGCGCCAGCTGGCCTTAGAATGAGTAACCCCAAACCTTCAACGAAGCGCAGCGTCCTCCTTATGAACTTTATCAAGGCTCCTTATACGAAGCTTTAGAAGAAGCTTTATGAGAAGCTTTAGAAGAAGCTTTGTAAGAAGCTTGAAAAGAAGCTTTATAAGAAGCTGCCCGCTTTCTAAAAATGGCTCGACTTGGCCGTTGATAAACTGCTTGTACGGGGCAATATGAAATCGGCCATCCGCGGCCCAAATCTACTAGATCTGGTCATTTGGACGCTTCTGGTTGATAAAATGGCCATTGAGGCTGGCGGGCCTTGATAAACGACCATCGGCTTGCTAAACCGGCCACTGCGGCTGGCCGGCCTTGATAAAGCGGCCATCCGCTTTTGCCAGCCCTTGATAAAAATGGCTTGGCCTGGCCGCTGATAAACTCCTTACACGGGACAATATGAAATCGCTCGAATGTAAAGATCTGGACATTTGGCCGCTTTTGGTTGATAAAACAGCCACACGCCGGCCACTGACCGGGCTGCGGATGGCCGATTTCCTATTGTCCCGTACAAGCAGTTTATCAGCGGCCAGGCCGAGCCATTTTTAGGAAGGGCTGGCAAAGCGAATTGCAATTTTATCAAGGCCCGCCAGCCGCAGTGGCCGTTTTAGCAAAGCCGATGGCCGTTTTATCAAGTTTTATCAACAATGGCCGCTTCACCAAGGTCGAGGACCAGGCCAGTGGCCGCAATGGCCGTTTTATCAATCAGAAGCGGCCCTTGGCCTTGATAAAAGTTGATAAAACTGCCACTGGCCGGCCTTGATAAAACAGCCATCGGCTGGCCGGCCTTGATAAAGCGGCCATTGCACTTTGCCAGCCTTTGATAAAAAATGGCTCGGCCTGGCCGCTGATAAACTGGCCATCCGCAGCCCAAATCTAGGAGATCTGGCCATTTGACCGCTTCCGGTGGATAAAACGGCCATTGCGGCCACTTGGCCTTGATAAAGCGGCCACTGTTGATAAAACGGCCATAGGGCGCTAAAACGGCCATTGGCTGCGATAAGGCCGCCATTAGGGGCTGCCAGCCTTGATAAAACGGCCATTGGCTTTGCAAGCCTTTCGGGGCTTTGATAAAACGGCCATCGATTGGATTGGCCGCCCTTGATAAAACGACCATTGGGGCTGACCGGCCTTGATAAAACGGCCATTGCTTTTGATAAAACGGCAATTGCCCTTTGATAAAACGGCCATTGCGGCGATTGCCTTGATAAAATTGCAACCCTTGATAAAAATGGCTCGGCTTGGCCGCTGATAAACTGCTTATACGGGGCAATATGAAATCGGCCATCCGCAACCCACATCTAAAGATCTGGCCATTTGTCCGCTTCTGGTTGATAAAACGGCCATTGCGGCCTGGCCCTCGCCCTGGATAATCTGGCCCGCCCGTGTTGCGACAGAGGCTTCGGGCCGCATATGCCGCGGCGGCGTCCAAGATCCCCCCGCTTTGCATCGCTCGGAAACTTGTTTCGGAAAGCCCGTCCGGCCACTCCCCAGCGCCAAAACGACGGAAGCAAGCGCGAGGGAGGTTGTCGCAGAAGCTTCGGAAAATTGTTGCGGGAAGCCCGACGGGCCAGCCCCCAGCGCCAAACTAACGGAGCGTGCGCGAACGACGGCGCGGGTTTGCCATGGCTGTCGCGGAAGCTTCGGCCGTCGGGCCAGCTCCCAGCGCCAAAATTACGGAAGCGAGCGCGAGCGACGCGCCCTCCGAGGCTGTCGTGGAAGCTTCGGCCGTCGCCCAGAAAGTTTTCTCGGGACGCAAAACGACGGGAACAAGCTTTCGGGCAGCCCGACGGGCCAGACCCAAGCCCAAACCTTCGACGATTCTTTATGAGAAGCTTTGGATAAGAAGCTTGAAAAGAAGCTTTATAAGAAGCTTTATAAGAAGCTTTAAAAGAATATGAAGCTTCATAAGAAGCTTTGTAAGAAGCTTTATAAGAAGCTTTTTTCAAAGCTTTCTCAGGAGTGATAACCTGGGACAATATGAAATCGGCCATCTGCAGCCCAATTCCACAGATCTGGCAATTTTCCGCTTCTGACTGATAAAACGGCCCTTGCGGCCACTGGCCTGGTCCTCGGCCTTGATAAAACTGCCATCGGATTTGATAAAATGGCCGCTGCGGCTGGCAAGCCTTGATAAAGTTGCCACTCTGGCAGCCCTTAATAAAAATGGCTTGGCCTGGCCGCTGATATCTCCTAAAACGGGACAATATGAAATCGGCCATCCGCAGCCCGAATCTAAAGCTGTGTTTTTAATGGTCCGCCTTCGGGTTGTGATTTAAATACGGACCATGCGGCCATGGTGGTCCTCGCCTTGATAATTGCGGGACGACCGTGTTTGCGACGGCCGGCGTCTCAAGCTCCCCGCATTGCATGCCTCGGAAATAAATAAACTTATGGATAGCGTCCGGAATCAGCACGCCCAACAAAAAAAACACAACTTCGACGATTCTTGGTGCGAAAAAACTAGGCACGCGACGCGGTCGTGCGGGTTTTGCGAACCTAAACCTGAAAGGTTTGCGCGCTGAGGTGGTCAAGGAGTGGGGATGCCGCTTAGCGCGCGCCCCACGGACCCGGGGTAATGGGGGCGCGCTTCATTCTGGAAACCTAAACCTACCCACTAACCTAAACCCTAAACCCTAAACCCTAAACCCTAAATTCTCTCTTCAATGGAGATTTAAACCTTAATGTATCAGTGGTTCCGATTTGGTTCGACCCCTTGGGCTCCTCTTCTCCTAGAAGAGGATTCTGTCCTTTGGGAAGGGAAAGGTCTTAGGAAATGGCTTGGCTCTGTCCTTTGCCAGCTCCAAAGCCTTCTTTGACTCTGTCCAGCCATTGCTTCTTTTCTTCTCCAAATCACAAATCCCGCTGATAAACTGTTCAAAAATGCCATCCAGGCTTGACATGTAAAGATCTGGTCATTTCGCTCCTTTCTGGGCTTGGCCAGCTGCTGATAAACTGTTCATATGGCGCAATGCAAAAATGGACACCCAGGCTCCAAATGTAAAGATCTGGTCATTTTAGATATTTCTGGCATGGCCAGACCGCTGCCTGATAAAACTGTTCCACCGGTCTTGAAGAGTAACAATCTGGTTCGTTCGTTTCCTCCATTCGGCTAATGGCAGCACTTGATAAAACTTGTTTCATATGGCGCACTGTCAAAACGGCCGCACGGCTTGAAGTGTAAAGATTCTGGTCATTTGGCTTCTCGTCTGGCTTGGCAGCGCTGATAAACTGATATAAGGAGCAATGTTCAAAAACGGCCGCTTGGCTAGCAATGTAAGATCATCTTGGCATCGGTCCAATACTGGGCTTGGCCAGCCGCTTGATAAATTGGATCTACGGCGCAATGTCAAAAAGGCCAGCCTGGCTTGAAATGTAAAGATCTGGTCATTTGGCTCCTTTCCGGACTTGGCCAGCCGCTGATAAACTGCTAATTGCGCAATGTCAAAACGGCCAGCTTGGCTTGAAATGTAAAGATCTGGTCATTTGGCTCCTTTCCTGGCTTGGCCAGCCGCTGATAAACTGTTCATACGGCGCGATGCAAAAATAGCCGAAATCCTTGTTTGAAATGTAAGTTATTTGTCTCTCCTCTTTATCTAGAATCTAGGATCTTTTAAAATCTTGGGTCCTTCGTGCGGGGCCAGAAAAAAAGCAACCGGGCTTGCAATGGCTTCCAGCGTAAGCAACCGGGCTTCCAGAGTTGGGGAGTTTATCGCGCGCGACCCCCGTCTTGAAATTTGAGGAAACTAACAAACTCTCCTATGTTGTGGGTAACCAATCTGGGTGGGTGGGATAGCTAACGCAAAACTTTCTCAATCCATTTGATATACCCTCTAGACCCTAAACCCTAAATCTTCTCTTCAATGGAGATTTAAACCCTAATGTATCAGTGTTTCCGATTTGGTTCGCCCCCCCTTGAGCTCTTCTTGAGCTCTTCTTCTCCCAGAAGAGGATTCCTTTTTTTGGGAAAAGAAAGGTCTTAGGAAATGCCTTGGCTCTGTCCCGGGCTGGCTCAAAAGCCTCTTCTTCGCTCTGTCCTGGGCCAGCTCCAAAAGCTGTTCTTAGCCGTCCCAGCCCTGCTCGAACCTCTTCTTTGGCCAGCCACTGATAAACTGTTCATACGGCGCAATGCAAAAAAAATGCAAAGATCTGGCCATTTAGCTCCTTCTACGCGTGGCAAGCCGCTGAAAAACTGTTCATATGGCGCAATGTAAAAAAGGCCATCCAGGCTTAAAATTTAAAGATCTGGTCCTTTTGCTCCTTCTGGGCTTGGCCAGCCGCTGATAAACTGTTCATATGGCGGAATGCAAAAATAGCCATCCAGGTTCAAAATGTAAAGATCTGGTCATTTGTCTCCTTTCTGGGCTTGGCCAGCCGCTGATAAACTGTCGCAATGCAAAAATGGCCATCCAAGCTCAAAATGTAAAGATAGCTCCTTTCTGGGTTCGCAAGCCATAAACTGCTCATATGGTGCAATACAAAAATTGCCATTCAAGCTTGAAATGTCGAGGCCTCTTTTCCGGGCTTCGCTAGCCGCTGATAAATTGTTCATACGGCGCAATGTAAAAATGGCCAGCCAAGCTCAAAATGTAAAGATCTGGTCATTTGGCTGCTTTCTGGGCTTGGCCAGCCGCTGATGACTTCTTCATATGGCGCAATTTAAAAAATGGCCATCCAAGCTTGAGAAGTCGAGATCTGGCCATTTGTTGCTGTTCGAAGAGCGTTTCAATTTCCTCTTGCGGAGCAAGATACAATTAGCAACCGGGCTTGCGATGACTTCCAGAGTTGGGGAGTTTATCACTCGCAACCCCCGTCTTGAAATTTGGAGAAACCGAAGAACTCGCCTATGTTGTGGGTAACCAATCTGGGTGGGTGGGAAAGCCAACAAAACTTCTCTCAATCCATTTGATATACCCTCTAGACCCTAAACTTAAGCTCGCGACGACTGACCGCTCGCTTAGAGCGCCATGGAGTCGTGAGCGCACGGCGCGCTTAGCGCCCGGGCAATAGCTCCGAGCTATTGCCTAGACAGCGCCAGCAAGTAAGCAGCTGCCCCAAGGGCCTCCCTCCTCTTGGGCCCGTGCCTGCAGGCACAGAATATGCGAAGCAATATTCTATTACCCTAAAACCTAGGCCCTAGACCCTAACCCAGCTCTAAAGTCGCGCTTCCTTCTAGCTTGATAAAATGGCCATTGGCCTTGATAAAATAACCATTGGCTTTGATAAAATGGCCATCGGCCTGCCATTGGATGGCTTGGCCCGGCCGCTGATAAATTCTTTATACGGGGTCATATGAATCTGGCGACCCGTAGCCCAAATCAGGAGATCTGGCCATTGGGCCGCCACCCAGCAAAAATCATTCATAACATCAAAGGGCCTGGCGAGAAATCTGTTCCGGCCGTTTTCCTTGCAAAGCTTTTCCTTATAAGGCAAGGCACGCCCGCGACGAAATCGTTGAAGCCGTGGCCTGCGCTATGGCCCTAGCGCTCACGACGAAATTGCAGAAGCCGCGCCCTGAACGATGGCCCCTATAACTGATCCGTCGCTGCCGCCTTGCACTTCCAACGCAGCCGAACGGACGACGGCTTGTTGCCAGCCTCTGTTGCCGACCTCAAGCAGATCGCCCGCGCGTCGCCTCCTTTCTACGAAGGAGCCCGCGGCGAGTCGACCAAGCGACGCGGCCAGCGCGCGCGACAGCCCCAGAGCAAAGCTTTGGGCTCCAACCGTCGCAGCTGCGCCTTCACGCAGCCTTGGCCACAACTAGGGCCGAACGCTCGCTCAAAGTCGTTACAGCCGTCGGCCCTTCGCCGGCCTTTGCAAGCAGAGCAGCTCCGCGCGCGACGACCGCTTGCGAAGCCCAAGCGCGCGCGACCGCCCCACTCTAGCGCAGTGAAGCTTTGGGCTCAAGCCAGCGCAGCCGCAACTTTCACGCAGTAAGCGCTTCTGCGACTCAACTTGCTCCAGCTGCAGCGCTCGGCTAGTGCTAGCGAGTA
>CAUJNA010002578.1:20000-29232 GCA_963377175.1 Effrenium voratum
CTGCGTCTAGCTGCCCTGACTCCTGACAAGGTGAGCAGGAAGAGATAGCTTCCTGCTCCGTCCTCGCTCTTGATGCGATCATAAGAGGGTCCTTGTGCTGACAGCACTAAATATGGAGCGGTAGCTCCTATATATTATTACCCTAAACCTGGAGGTCCAGACCCTAAATGATGCCGGAGGTCTTCTCTTAAGAAAGGCTCCTCAGAAGCTTTATCAAGGCCCCTTATCAGGGCTCCTTATAGGCTTTATCAGGGCTCCTTATGAGCTTTGTCAAGGCCAGCAGCTTCTTTGCGAAGGCTGCCTTGGCTTGATAAAACGGCCATCGGCCTTGATAAAACGGCCATCGGCGCTGATAAAATGGCCATTTGCCTTTGACAAGATGCTCGCTCCTTGATAAAACAGAAAGAAGCTTGACTCTTAGCTACGAATGGCTTGGCCCGACTGCCTGTGCGGGATCAATTCCTTGATCAAGTGTGATAAAATGGCCACTGGCCTTGATTTTTACAGGGCCAGCTCCAAAAGTTCTTTGAATAAACTCTAGCACAGAACAGCCACTTCCAGGGCCAGCTCCAAAATGTCGCTTTTGGAGCAATTCTCCGCACTTGAGCTAAAGTTGGTCATTTTGCCATAAAGTCTAGTAAAGAACGGCCACTTCCAAGGCCAGCTCCAAAATGTCGTTTTCGGAGCTCCAGATGGCAAATTCTCACACTTGAGCTAAAGTGCGCAATTTTTATGCAAACTCCAGGAAAGAACGGCCGCTTCCAAGGCCAGCTCCAAAATGTTGCTTTTGGAGCTCCAAAGTGTGAATTTTATATGAACTTTAGCAAAGAACGGCCACGTCCAGGGCCAGCTCCAAAATGTTGCTTTTAAAGTTTCCAGGGCCAGCTCCAAGATGTCGTTTTGGAGCTTTTCGAGGCTAGGCGGCCTCGGTCGCGACCGCCGATCGCGGCTGCGCGCGCGGTCGCCCCGGCCGTGGACTGTGGCCCCGAACGAGGGGGCAAATGATTCTCTGGGGCTGATCTTTGCGGGCCTCTTCCCCCAAAGATTGGGGGAGACCAGGGGGTTGAGCTGTCGAAGCTGTCGCGGGGCGTCGACTTGTCGCCCGCGCGTTTGCCTGGGGGCGCCTTGGCCCCTGCCCGTTTGTCTTGGCGCGCTCGAGCGCTTCCATTGTTCTTGGGCCAGCCTGGCTTCCAAATCAAAACCCTAAACCCTAAAAGATTTTTGTTTGGGTGGTAATGGGGTGGGTTGAAGCTGCCGCCTCGGCGCGCCGCCCCGCGACCCTTTGGGTCGAGGCGCGCCGCTTCCGAGGTGAAACCCTAAACCCTAAACCCTAAACCCTAAACCCTAAACCCTAAACCCTAAACCCTAAACCCTAAACCCTAAACCCTAAACCCTAAACTCAATTCTAACTTCTAAGTATATATTTAAGAGCTGGTCGATAATGTATGTGCTCTTCCCGGGGTCTCGTTTGTGGCTCTGCGCGCTTCCCGCGGGCTGCTAAATCTGCCTTGCCACTCAAATCCAAGATCGGGGCTAAAATCGCAAAATTTGCCACGCGCTAAATTTGCTCGCTTTTGCGGCTGGGGCCTTGCGGCCGCAGTTGAGCCGCGGGCGCGCCGGGGCCCCGCCGCGGGGCTGGTGGCCCGGTGGTCTTGCGTCCGTCTCTGAAGCGGGTGGCCCCGGGCTCGATTCCTCCCTGGCGCGCGCCTTGTTTTGCGTGGCCGTGTCGTGGTTTCGGGATGCCGGGAGTTTTTTCGTGGCTCTGCCATGGATTTCTGCTTCCAGCCGCTCGACATCGCGGGGCTGCTTCTGAAGTCGCTTCTCGCGCAGCCATTGCGCGGCTCAACTTTCCCTGTTGCAGTTCCTGCGAAAAAAAACTACGTTTGAAGCTTTTTCCTCCCGCAGCTCCGGCCGACGACGTAGTCCGGCGGCACGCGGATTTTCTTCAATTTTCAACTCGCTCGGTCTTTGCGCGGCTTCGCGCAGTCAAGACGGCATTCTTTGCAGTTTGCAGCACGGCGCTTGTGTTCTTGAAGCGCGAGTGTTGCTGAGCTAACGCGCGCGCAAAGCGAGCTTGATGTCGGCCCAACTTGTCGCCTTTGCTTTTCCTCTGGCGAGGAACTTCGCGACGGGTCGCCTGCCGCGTGTTCCTCATCACTCGCTGCTTGCTGCCCGCCGCCCACGCGCGCCCCCAAATTCGGTTTTCTAAGTTGCGCCGGCAACTTGTTGAGGCTAGCCCTTGGTAATGGGATCTGGGTGGGTGGGATTGAGATCGAAGCTTTAGATGATCTTCGCTTGAAAAATCCACGTCTTGAAGTCTTTGAACCCTAATCCCTAAACCCTAAACCCTAAACCCTAAACCCTAAACCCTAAACCCTAAACCCTAAACCCTAAACCCTAAACCCTAAACCGGCGAGCGTGCCTCTGGCCATACACATGGGCATGCGAGCCGCCGGGCTCGAGGTCAAGCCGAGACGCCGTTGCAAATCTGAGGGCCTGCTAGGGTCAAGCCTAGCAGGACAACCGCTGTGCGGCTCTGCAAGTGGCACGACGACCCACACCCTCTGGCGCAGCCAGTATAGGATTACCCTAAACCGTACACCTTTTCCATGTGGGGGTCGGTTTGTGCACTGTTGATAACTTTTGCATACGGGTAATAGCGGGGACCTGCCCCGGCTGGGGGGGGGTACACGCCGCGCAAAAGGACTTTTTGTAGGTCGCTTCTTGCACTGCTGATAACTTTTGCATACGGGTAATAGCGGGGACCTGCCCCGGCTGGGGGGGGGTACACGCCAAGCACAAGGAGCCTTGCAGATCCTTTCTTGCACTGCTGATAACTTTTGCATACGGGTAATATGGGGGACCTGCCCCGGCTGGGGGGGGGTGTACGCCAAGTACAAGGAGCCTTGTGGATGTTCTTGCGCGCCGAGCACAAGGACCCTCGTTGATCTCGCGGCGAAGCGTGCGAGAAGGTCACCCCCACGCAAGCGCAGCGCCTGACACGCTCAGTTCTGCGGCTTGCTTGCAAACAACATCAACGCGTGCTTGGCCCATGCGTGTTTGGGCAGCCGGTCTTGGCGCCTTGGCCCACGCCTGCGCAAAAAAAGGTTAGCGAAGCAAGCAGCTGGCGGCCACCTTGTGGACGCTGAGGATTATGTAGACGCCGTCTACATGGCACTTGCCGCCGCAGCCCACACCCAGGCAAACGCAGCGTGCGACGCGCTCGTGTGGAACCCGCCCCACGGATCAGGTAGGCGTCTACGTGGCGCTTGGCGGCCTGCGCAAGCCTGGGTAACTCCACGCACTCTGTCGTCCGCCCGCCTGGTGGACGCTGAGGATTATGTAGACGCCGTCTACATGGTACTTGCCGCCGCAGCCCGCACCCATGCCAGCGCAGCGCTTTGCAGCGCGACCCACGCCTGCGCAGGCAAGACGTTTAGCGAGGCAGGCAGCTGGCAGCCCAGCTGCTTCAGACGGCGCCACGTTGGCTTGGAACCCGTTCAAGGGTTCCACCTCGAATGGAACCCTAAACCCTAAAAGTCTTTACCTTGGGTGGCTGGGGCGGGCGAACTTGGCTACGCAAGGCGAGCGGCTTTGGGGATTTTATCCCCGAGCGAGCAACCACATCTGCACACCCTAAACCCTAAACCCTAAACCCTAAACCCTAAACCCTAAACCCTAAACCCTAAACCCTAAACCCTAAACAGGCGAGCTTGCCTCTGGCCATATACATGGGCATGCGAGCCTTCGGGCTCGAGGTCAAGCCGAGACGCCAGTGCGAACCTGAGGGCCTGCTAGGGTCAAGCCTAGCAGGACAACCGCTGTGCGGCTCTGAAAGTGGCACGACGACCCACACCCTTTGGCGCAGCCAATATAGGATTACCCTAAAGCCTGCACCATTTGGCTACGGAGGTCGCTTTGTGCACTGCTGATAACTTTTGCATACGGGTAATAGCGGGGCCTGCCCCGGATGGGGGGGGTACACGGCGGGCCGCTTTTTGCGCCGCTGATAACTTTTGCGTGCGGGTAATATGGGGACCTGCCCCGGCTGGGGGGGGGTGTACGCCAAGCACAAGGACCTTTGTCGATCTTGCTTCTCGCGCTGTTGATTTCTTTGTTTCAGACGAAGCGGCGAAGCGGCGAAGCGTGCGCGCAGGTCACCCCCGCGCAAGCGCAGCGCCTGACACGCTCAGTTCTGCGGCTTGCTTGCGCGCTCGGCGCCTTGGCAACTCCACGCTTTGCAGCGTGATTCTGTAGACGCCCTCTACATGGCGCTTGCCGGCGCGGCCCACGCCCAGGCAAACGCAGCAGGAAAAGGTAGATTGGACGCGTCCTACGCGTCGACCTTATGTTTAGTTTTACTTGTGGATTTTGGCGTGCTGGTTGTTTTTTTTATGTTTTTATTTTGCTTTATGTTATGTGTTTTTTTATTCGCTATTGTTTTGTGCTGGATGAAATTGTCTTGGAGTATATTCGCTTGTCATTTGGTGGACGCGTTTGAGAGGATTATGTAGACGCCGTCAACATGGTACTTGCAGCCGCAGCCCGCGCCCAGGCCGGCGCATCGCGCAACGCGCTCGCATGGAACCTGCGGCCTACGCAAGCTGGGCAACTCGAAAAAGGACTAGCGCTTCGCAGCGCGACCCATGCCTGCGCAGGCTAGAAGTTTAGCAATGGCAGCCAGGCAAACGCAGCAGGATCAGGTAGACGGCGTCTACGCGGCGCTTGGTTGTCCGCCCGCCGTGGACGCTGAGGATTATGTAGACGCCGTCTACATGGCACTTGCCGCCGCAGCCCGCACCCACCAGGGCAGCGCGCAACGCTACGCAGCTGGGCAACTCGAGAAAGGACTAGGGCTTCGCAGCACGACCCATGCCTGCGCAGGCTAGAAGTTTAGCGAGGCAAGCAGCTGGCAGCCCAGCTGCCTACGCAAGCTGGGCAACTCGAAAAAGGACTAGCGCTTCGCAGCGCGACCCATGCCTGCGCAGGCTAGAAGTTTAGCTATGGCAGCCAGGCAAACGCAGCAGGATCTGGTAGACGGCGTCTACGCGGCGCTTGGTCGTCCGCCCGCCGTGGACGCTGAGGATTATGTAGACGCCGTCTACATGGTACTTGCCGCCGCAGCCCGCACCCAGCAGCGCAGCGCGCAACGCTACGCAAGCTGGGCAACTCGAAAAAGGACCAGCGCTTCGCAGCGCGACCCATGCCTGCGCAGGCTAGAAGTTAGGAGGCAAGCAGCTGGCAGCCCAGCTGCTTCAGACAGCGCCGCGTTGGCTTGGAACCCGTTCAAGGGTTCCACCGCAAATGGACCCCTAAACCCTAAAAGTCTTTACCTTGGGTGGCTGGGGCGGGCGAACTTGCTACGCGAAGCGAGCGGCTTGGGGAATTTTATCCCCGAGCGAGCAACCACATCTGCACACCCTAAACCCTAAACCCTAAACCCTAAACCCTAAACCCTAAACCCTAAACCCTAAACCCTAAACCCTAAACCCTAAAACCCTAAACCCTAAAACCCTAAACCCTAAAACCCTAAACCCTAAACCCTAAACCCTAAACCCTAAACCCTAAACCCTAAACCCTAAACCCTAAACCCAAAACCCAAAACCCAAACCCTAAACCCTAAACCCTAAACCCTAAACCCTAAACCCTAAACCCTAAACCCTAAACCCTAAACCCTAAACCCTAAACCCTAAACCCTAAACCCTAAACAGGCGAGCAGGCCTCTGGCCATATACATGGGCATGCGAGCCTTCGGGCTCGAGGTTAAGCCGAGACGCCAGTGCAAACCTGAGGGCCTGCTAGGGTCAAGCCTAGCAGGACAACCGCTGTGCGGCTCTGCAAGTGGCACGACGACCCACACCCTTTGGCGCAGCCAATATAGGATTACCCTAAAGCCTGCACCATTTGGCTACAGAGGTCGCTTTGTGCGCTGCTGATAACTTTTGCATACGGGTAATAGCGGGGCCTGCCCCGGCTGGGGGGGGGTACACGGCGGGCCGCTTCTTGCGCCGCTGATAACTTTTGCATACGGGTAATATGGGGACCTGCCCCGGCTGGGGGGGGGTGTACGCCAAGCGCAAGGCCTTGTGGATCTTCTTGCGCGCCGAGCACCAGGATGCTTGTTGATCTTGCGGCGAAGCGTGCGCGCAGGTCACCCCCACGCGAGCGCAGCGCCTGACAGGCGCAGTTCTGCGGCTTGCTTGCAGACAGGCAGCCGGTCTTGGCGCCTTGGCAACTCCACGCTTTTGCAGCGTGACCCACGCCTGCGCAGGAAAAGGTTAGCGAAGCAAGCAGCTGGCGGCCACCTTGCGGACGCTGACGATTATGTAGACGCCGTCTACATGGCACTTGCCGCCGCAGCCCACGCCCAGGCAAACGCAGCGCGCGACGCGCTCGTGTGGAACCCGCCCCGCGGATCAGTTAGACGTCGTCTACTTCTTCTCGGCGGCCTGCGCAAGCCTGGGCAACTCTACGCACTCTGTTGTCCGCCCGCCTTGTGGACGCTGAGGATTATGTAGACGCCGTCTACATGGTACTTGCCGCCGCAGCCCGCGCCCAGGCAAACGCAGCGCGCGACGCTCGTGCGGAACCCGCCCCGCGGATCAGTTAGACGTCGTCTACTTCTTCTTGGCGGCCTGCGCAAGCCTGGGCAACTCTACGCACTCTGTCGTCCGCCCGCCTTGTGGACGCTGAGGATTATGTAGACGCCGTCTACATGGTACTTGCCGCCGCAGCCCGCACCCAGGCCAGCGCAGCGCGCAACGCCGCTTTGCAGCGCGACCCACGCCTGCGCAGGCTAGAAGTTTAGCGAGGCAGGCAGCTGGCAGCCCAGCTGCTTCACACGGCGCCACGTTGGCTTGGAACCCGTTCAAGGGTTCCACCTCGAATGGAACCCTAAACCCTAAAAGTCTTTACCTTGGGTGGCGGGGGCGGGCGAACTTGGCTACGCACGGCGAGCGGCTTGGGGGATTTTATCCCCGAGCGAGCAACCACTTCTGCACACCCTAAACCCTAAACCCTAAACCCTAAACCCTAAACCCTAAACCCTAAACCCTAAACCCTAAACCCTAAACCCTAAACCCTAAACCCTAAACCCTAAACCCTAAACCCTAAACCCTAAAAACTAAACCCTAAACCCTAAACCCTAAACCCTAAACCCTAAACCCTAAATCTTCTCTTCAATGGAGATTTAAACCCTAATGTATCAGTGTTTCCGATTTGGTTCGCCCCCCCTTGGGCTCTTCTTCTCCCAGAAGAGGATTCCTTCTTTTGGGAAAGGAAAGGTCTTAGGAAATGCCTTGGCTCTGTCCCGGGCTGGCCCAGCTCCAAAAGCTGTTCTTAGCCGTCCCAGCCCTGCTCGGAGCCTCTTCTTTGGCCAGCCACTGATAAACTGTTCATACGGCGCAATGCAAAAAATTGCAATCCAGGCTCAAAATGCAAAGATCTTGCCAATTGGCCTCCTACGCTTGGCAAGCCGCTGATAAACTGTTCATATGGCGCAATGTAAAAATGGCCATCCAGGCTTAAAATGTAAAGATCTGGCCCTCTTTGCTCCTTTCTGGGCTTGGCCAGCCGCTGATAAACTGTTCATATGGCACAATGTCAAAACGGCCAGCTTGGCTTGAAATGTAAAGATCTGGTCAAAGATCTGGTCATTTGGCTCCTTTCTGGGCTTGGCCTGCCGCTGATAAACTGTTCATATGGCACAATGTCAAAACGGCCAGCTTGGCCTGAAATGTAAAGATTTTGTCATTTGGCTCCTTTCTGGGCTTGGCCTGCCGCTGATAAACTGTTCATGCGGCGCAATGCGAAAACAGCCAGCCTGGCTTGAAATGTAAAGATCTCTGGGCTTGGCCAGCCGCTGATAAACTGTTCATGTGGCGCAATGCGAAAACTGCCAGCTGGGCTTGAAATGTAAAGATCTGGTCATTTGGATCCTTTCTGGGCTTGGCCGGCCGCTGATAAACTGTTCATATGGCGCAACAGCCAGCCTGGATTGAAATGTAAAGATCTGGTCATAGTGCTCCTTTCTGGGCTTGGCCAGCCGCTGATAAACTGTTCATACGGCACGATGTAAAAATAGAGATCTGGTTATTTGGCTCCTTTCAGCTCCTTTCCAGGAAGAGAAGAAAGCTGAACGCAAGATGCGGCTTATCATTTAGCCTCTTTCCGAAGCCCGGGCCAGCCAGTTCCAAGCCTCTTTTTTTGATGGCTTTTGATTTTCAAAAAACTCGAATCGGCTTGAATCTGTTCATGTAGCAAAGGTACAAATTGCCATCCGGGCTTGAGGCCCGCTCTCCTCTTTATCTAGGCTTTCTAAAATCTTGGGTCTGGGGGCTTGCAATGACTTCCAGAGTTAGGGTGTTTATCGTTCGCAACCCCCGTCTTGAAATTTGGAGAAACCAAAGAACTCTCCTATGTTGTGGGTAACCAATCTGGGTGGGTGGGAAAGCCAACAAAACTTCTCTCAATCTATTTGATATACCCTCTAGACCCTAAACCCTAAACCCTAAACCCTAAACCCTAAACCCTAAACCCTAAACCCTAAACCCTAAACCCTAAACCCTAAACCCTAAACCCTAAACCATAAACCTAAACCCTAAACCCTAAACCCTAAACCCTAAACCCTAAACCCTAAACCCTAAACCCTAAACCCTAAACCCTAAACAGGCAAGCATGCCTCTGGCCATATACATGGGCATGCGAGCCTTCGGGCTCGAGGTCAAGCCGAGACGCCAGTGCGAACCTGAGGGCCTGCTAGGGTCAAGCCTAGCAGGACAACCGCTGTGCGGCTCTGCAAGTGGCACGACGACCCACACCCGTTGGCGCAGCCAATATAGGATTACCCTAAAGCCTGCACCATTTGGCTACGGAGGTCGCTTTGTGCACTGCTGATAACTTTTGCATACGGGTAATAGCGGGGCCTGCCCCGGATGGGGGGGGGTACACGGCGGGCCGCTTTTTGCGCCGCTGATAACTTTTGCATACGGGTAATATGGGGACCTGCCCCGGCTGGGGGGGGTGTACGCCAAGCACAAGAAGCCTTGTGGATCCCTTCTTGCGCTGTTGATAATTTTTGCATACGGGTAACATGGGGGACTTGCCCCAGCTGGCGGGAGCGCACGCCGAGCACAAGGACCTTTGTCGATCTCGCTTCTCGCGCGGTTGATTTCCTTGTTTCAGACGAAGCGGCGAAGCGTGCGCGCAGGTCACCCCCGCGCAAGCGCAGCGC
>CAUJNA010002579.1:0-29204 GCA_963377175.1 Effrenium voratum
AGAACCTCTGGTGTGCTGAGTGCAAAGTATCTCATCAAGTCATTGGCCTGCTTGCACTTGTGTACGGGAATTGCTTGTTGGCAAAACAAGTTGTGGCGGTTCGGTTCAAGTGCTGTCAGTTGAAAGCGCAGATTCAAGTGCTTCCCACTTTTGCTAAACTCGCAATGTCGCTGCTGGGCTTAATAATGATTGTATGCATTAGGTGTTGCTGTCATCAATTTAGGCAAAGTGATGGTGCGGGGTTCGGGCGCACACTATCTAAGGCAGAAGCTATGGAAATGTGAGGATGCTTATTGAGTCTGCGTCGCCGTGCACAAACAACATGGCCAATGACACTGCCATTGATGATGAGGAACACCAGGAGGCCACATGCCAGGAGGCACCTTGAGTGGACCCCAAAATGTGATTCCCACAAAAAAAAGACCACGCTCTTCGACTCCAGACACGGGAGATCTGCGCCCAGTGGTGCTTCAAGAAGTGCTTGCTGACCAGATGCAGATGCCCTTACCAACTGCCGATCGCAAGTTCAAGTTCATCGAAGGTGACTGGTTTGTTCGGATGCCCGTGAGCTACAGCACATCGATGCATAAAAAGGTGTGGTTTTTTACTGCCAGGGCTGGAACTATTACTTTGGCTGCGCGAGATCGTGTTCTTTCGGCTTAGCGCACCATTGTGGCCCTCAGTGTTCATGTGCCTGTCACAAGCTTGCTCGTGCATATTCAATGCGTCATGGCCTCGTGCTGGATTGATCTTCAGCCAATAATAGATAAGCAGTGTGTTGCTCCAGTACAGAGCGGAGCTGCAACTTTTAACTGATGGGCAAACTGCTTGACTCGACTGTGTGCGACTTTGGAAAACAGCAACAGGGCTGCGCAAGTGAGTTTAGATGCGTGAGTGCGGAAGCTCACTTGAGGCCCAGCAGTCAATGGAACAAGAGGAAGAAACAAGTTGTCGCTCTATAAATATCCTGACTTCATTTGAGTTTATGGCAACAGCCGTGCGCGCGCATGCCATCATGAATGACATGAACCATGACCCATGTTCAGGCTGCAAACATTCCAGTCATGCTTGAGATGCGGTTTTGCGGCTCAAGCCTGTCAGTAGCAGTTGACTCAACGTGCTTGATTGAGATTTTGTGAGCCATTGACATTGAAGCCTCATGTCAACTGGCTTGCCTGCTGATAAGAAGCGTCGGACAGTGACATATTCTCCTGCAAGTCAGACAGTGTGTCACACTGAATCTTCAGAATCAGAAGTTGAAGCCAGTGCGACAGTGTGTCTGAGTCAAATCGAACGTCCTCAGCCTGACTGGACTGACGCTCAGCCACGGGACTGGGGAGTTGAAATGACTGAGCCGGAGCTTCAGCAGGGGAATGACAATGACGACGTCAAGCAGTCAGATTTATCGGAGCTGGACTCGGAACTGGAACGTGAACCTTGCCCAGAATTTCTTGCAGAATCTATTCTGACAGATTTCAGGACCGGTGACCGGCGCAACATGTGTTGTCGTCCTGGTGTGACTATTATGTGGGTTGGACATGAAGCGTTTTGTCAGTTGCCGAGTCAGCTGAACGTCAATCGGGAACCTGTGACCTTTGTTACTGGCATGCGTGGCGCAGTGCTCATGATCATCAACGACAAGCGCAAGACAATGCATTGCTCCCATTGCTCGAACTTTGATTCGACTTATGTGCAAGAATACCCCAGTCCAACGATCTGTGAAGATGATGATGATGATCCGTGCAGCTGTCCTTGCCACAAGTTATTGAAAGCGCTTGACTTGGATCATGGCAGAGTATTTTTTGAGCTGGCTCGCCAGCGACGTCAAGAATGAATAATGATGATGGACAATGGAATGGTCCAACGTTGCTGGCGCTAACGTGCGCTCATGATGACTTGCGACTCACTGATGCAACAATAAAAAAATAATCATTATTATAGAATTGAGTGACACACACTTAATGCATGTTGTATGTTCTTGCATGTGTTTGTCCTTGTTTGCATTTGTGTCATGTATGTTTGCATTGTTTTTGCACTCTTTTTGTATTTTTTGTATTTTGTTGCATTTTTTTGCATGTTGTTGCAGTTTTTTTGGCATTTTGTTGCATTCTGTTTTTTTTTGGGACTTTTTTGCATTTTTTTGCACTTTTTTGCATGTTTTTGCACTTTTTTGCATGTTTTTGCACTTTTTTGCATCTTTTTGCATTTTTTTGCATCTTTTTGCATTTTTTTGCATCTTTTTGCACATTAGATGCAAAAATAAGATAATTTGAGATAATTTGAGAAAATTTGAGATAAATTGAGGTAAGGTCTAAACCCCATGGATCTGAGGCTCTTAATATAATCACTGAGAACGACGCTGCTTCCGCGAAGGAGCTCCCAAGTTGTGAAGCCCGCCCAGGCCGGCGCGTTAACAACTCCGCTGCCGGAAAGCTGCAGGGCGGCGAGCTCCGCGAGGATTGCGTCGAGGGCGGTCTGGAGCGCGGTCTCGCTGGCGGAGAGCGCGGCGTTCGTGGCGTATGAGGCCAGCAGCGTCGCGTCGGCCTTGGAGGCCTGGAGCGCCGTGATGCTGGCGTCCCGGCTAGCAAGCTGCGCTGCGACGAAGGCTTCGGTGGCGAGGCCCAGCAGGGCATTTGCTATCTTTGTGTCTACCTCCAGTGGAAGTCCGTCCACCGTGGAGAGCAGGGCGGCCAGCGCGCTGGCTTCCGCCTTGCCCAGGAGGGCGGCGTCCAGGGCTGCCGTGGTGACGGCGCCCAGGAGAGCGGCCGCTATCTTAGAGTCCACCTCGGAGGAAGTGTCGACGGCCGACTGCAGCGCGTACGCGGTCAGCGCGCTGGCGTCCGCCTTGGAGGCCTGCAGCCCCGAGATGGAGGCGTCTCGGCTCGCGAGCTCGGAGGCCAGCGCCGCAGCGCTGACGGCCCCCAGGAGAGCGTTGGCCACCTTGGTGTCTACCTCCAGCGGCGTGATCCTCGCCGCTATGTCTAGGGAGTGCTGGTCCACCACCGTCTTGAGGCCGTAGTTGGCGGCCACCGTGGTTGTTGGCCGAGGCGATGGATCCGTTCATGGCCGCCGTGGTGCTGTAGTTGGACAGCTTCAGGTCCACGCCGTCGAGGGTGCTCTTCGTGGCCACCACGCCCTCCAGCACGTCGAAGGCCGACTGGTCTGCCTTGTTGGAGAGGCCCGTGGTCAGCGAGCTCTGCAGCGCGGCGATGCTGCTTCCGTGCGCGGCCACCTGCCCGTCCGTGGCCAGGGCCGCCGCCGTTGCTAGGGGCGCAATTGCCGGCGCCAGCGCGCTGCTGTCCAGCTTGGAGGCCAGCTCTGCGGTGACTCTGTCGTCCAGGGACTGGATGGCCGCCGCGTTGTTGCCGGCGGCTGCCGTGTTCACCGCCAGGTCCGTTACTTGAGCGTACGGCGTCAGAGCCAGGGCAAGCTGCCCTGCGGTGACGTGCGTGCCGTCAGTCACCTCTCTCCGTTGTCCAGGACCTCCGGGATGTTGCCGGTGACAGGTCCTTCAAACATGTTTACATATGTTCTTGCCGAAATGATTTGACCGATGGCGCCGGTCAAAAGCGAGACCTGCGCACGATGGAGCCAGTGGCCGAAATAATCGGCCACTGCTTCGTAGTTGGTGATAACATATGAGACATGGCGCGGCTCCGAGGCCGGGCAGGTGGTGCGGCCGGGGTGGAGGCCGAAACTGTCGGCTTAGACGACAGTTTCGACATTTTTTTTCCTGGGAAGAATCCCGACCTTGGCGCGGGCTCGGCAGGGCTCCGATGCCGGGCAGGTGGCGCGGCCGGGAGGCTCCGACGCCGGGCAGGTTCGCCGAAACTTTAGACAGTTGTCGGCTTAGACGACAACCTCGTCATTTTTTTTTGCTGGGAAGAACTCCGACCTTGGCGCGGGCTCGGCAGGGCTCCGATGCCGGGCAGGTGGCGCGGCCGGGAGGCTCCGACGCCGGGCAGGTTCGCCGAAACTTTAGACAGTTGTCGGCTTAGACGACAACCTCGACATTTTTTTTGCTGGGAAGAACTCCGACCTTGGCGCGGGCTCGGCAGGGCTCCGATGCCGGGCAGGGTGGCGCGGCTGTGAACACGAAGTGCCTCGGAACTGGAAACAGGCACGGACCATTTTTTGGTTGCTGCCCGCACCAGGGAATTTGAATTGAAGGATATTATCCTTCAATTCCTGGTATACTTCCAGCGACACGAACGTCTTGCGCACTCGCGGACTTGCCGCTGACCAACCCGTACTCATTGGGCGAGCCATAGGTTGGGCGAGCAAGCCACTGAACATCCACTCTCCCCGGGTTCCTTGCTATATGTGCTATATGTGCTATATCTCACAAGGCAAGCCACTGAACATCCACTCTCCCCCAGGTCCTTGCTATATGTGCTATATGTGCTATATGGCCCTATATAGCACATATACCACAGATTTCGCGCGTACAGAGTATATAGCACATATAGTACATATAGCAAGGACCCGGGGGAGAGTGGAGGTTCCGCGGCTTGGCGTGTAAGATATAGCACATATAGCACATATAGCAAGGACCCGGCGGAGAGTGGGGGTTCAGCGGCTTGGCGTGTAAGATATAGCACATATAGCACATATAGCAAGGACCCGGCGGAGAGTGGGGGTTCAGCGGCTTGGCGCGGCTTCAATGCCGGGCAGGTGGCGCGGCAGGGCGGCGCGCCCGGAGTGCCAAGCCTGAACATGTCAATGTGACATGTTGAAGTAGGCTCCGATGCCGGGCAGGTGGCGCGGCCGGGAGGTGCCAGGCAGGTGGCGCGGCTCATGTAGGACTCATGTAGGACTCATGTAGGACTCATGTAGGACTCATGTAGGGGCCACGAGCCACTGCCGGGCCACAGCCGGGCCTGCCGGACTGGATTTGTACCCAAGCATGTGTCAGAAACTACACTCGTCCGTCCAGCATTTGACCTCGTCCTGCGAAGGATTCGAAAACGCTGCGTGGAGGCGTGTGGCTGCAAAATAGAGACCCCTAGATATGCGCTGCAATTTGGCTCCAGGTTGCATTTCAAGCGATGTCAAGCTTTGCCAAAGGAAACCCCTTTTCCCTTTTTTTCGGGGACCCCTTTTTTTTGGACCCCTTTTTTCTTTTTTTTGTTTTTTCTTAGCCCTGCAAAGGTTGGCTCGCTTGAAATGCAACCTGGAGCCAAATTGCAAGCATATCTAGGGGTCTCTATTTTGCAGCCACACGCCTCCACGCAGCGTTTTAGACTTCGAATCCTTCGCAGGACGAGGTCAAATGCTGGACGGACGAGTGCTGGGAGCCTCTCAGGTAGAATATAAACCATTTGGGAAACCCCCTCTAAAGAGAGAGCCTCTCAGGAGCAGTCCAGCGTCCCAAATGGAGTGGCGGAGCACAGCGTCACCGTGGCGCGCGCCTTCACGAAACTGATGGGCGCGTTTGTGACTTTTTGGGACAACGACGCGGGCTCCAAAATCCACTTGCTGGCCAACCCGGGGCAGGACGTGGCCCCCATCGGCGCGGCGAGGCAGGAGGCAGTACCCGCACAATCCTATGAAACCAAGCACCCGCTCGGGCGACCTCCCGGTTCACCTTCAAGGGCCTGGACGGCACGATGACGGACCTGTTCATCCACCTGGTGGCCTACCAGCTGGCGACGCTCTCCGGCACGGGCGTCTCTGTGCTGGACTAAAAACAGAAGCCCGCTGTCCTTCAACGCCGTTTTTGGCCACAAGTGACAGTGCCCAAAAAATGACAAAAAAAAAGCGCGCTGTCGTTCTTCTTCGTTTTTGAAGTTGAGTGACAGCGCCCAAAAACATGCAAAAACACGGAAAATGGACTTGTTCCAGGCCCCTCGGATTAGAGGAAGCCAGAGGAAGCCTGAACGGCCTAGTCCGGAATGCTCAGCCGCTCCGCAATGCCGTGGCCGCGCGATCTCGTCGCACAGCGCAGCAGGAACGCTGTAGAGCAGCTCGCGTGACTGCTGGCTGACCCTCTCGCACTGCCCCTCCAGCAGCCGAGGCCTCGGCCTCCAGCGCATGTTGGTCCACAGCCGCGTCTGCTTCCTGTACGGAGTTCCGTACTTGCAGTAGGTCACGTCCACCCAGGGCACCAGGGCGGCTACGCGGACGTGCTGCTGCGCCCCACCATGGTGGGCATCCTGCGCTGCGGGAAGATGCTGCCGCCGCAGCTGAACCTGGTGATAGAAATTGAATTTGCAGACGCCGTGGTCCGAGAACGCCGGGGCGCACCCGGCGGGGGCCACGCTGAGCACCGACTTTGAGATCAGAACGTCCGAGTTCTGGCCTCCCAGGTCGTCCTGGACTCTGCGCTGGTGGAGTCCTTCAACCGCGTGCTCCTCTCAGGAAGGTCCCTGGTGTTCAGCTACCCCGCGGTGCACACGCAGCAGTCCAGCGTCGAACGGCGCGGCGGAACACAACGTCACCGTGGCGCGCGCCTTCACGAAACTCATGGGCGCGTTTGTGACTTTTTGGGACAACGACGCGGGCTCCAAGATCCACTTGCTGGCCAACCCGGGGCAGGACGTGGCCCCCATCGGCGCGGCCAGCAGGAGGAAGCCTCCTGGAGTCTCAGATGCAGCTGGGCAGCCTGCAGTACCCTCGCAACCCCATGGGAGCTCGTCCTGCGAAGGATTCGAAGTCTAAAACGCTGCGTGGAGGCGTGTGGCTGCAAAATAGAGACCCCTAGATATGCTTGCAATTTGGCTCCAGGTTGCGTTTCAAGCGAGCCAACCTTTGCAGGGCTAAGAAAAAAACAAAAAAACGAAAACAAGGGGTCCCAAAAAAAATGGGTCCCCGAAAAAAAGGGAAAAGGGGTTTCCTTTGGCAAAGCTTGACATCGCTTGAAATGCAACCTGGAGCCAAATTGCGGCGCATATCTAGGGGTCATTATTTTGCAGCCACACGCCTGCACGCGTTTTAGACTTCGAATCCTTCGCAGGACGAGGTCATTTCCTGGACGGACGAGTGCTAGAAGCCTCTCAGGTAGAATAGAATCCATTTGGGAAACCCCCTCTAAAGAGAGAGCTTGGCCTGCTCTGCAAAGAAGCGTGCTCTGCACAGGAGCGTGCTCTGCAAAGGAGCGTGCTCTGCAAAGGAGCGTGCTCTGCAAAGGAGCGTGCTCTGCAAAGGAGCGTGCTCTGCAAAGAAGCATGCTCTGCAAAGAAGCGTGCTCTGCAAAGGAGCGTGCTCTGCAAAGGAGCGTGCTCTGCAAAGGAGCGTGCTGTGCAGAGGAGAGTGCTCTGCAAAGAAGAGAGTGCTCTGCAAAGGAGCGCGCTCTGCAAAGGAGCGTGCTCTGCAAAGGAGCGTGCTCTGCAAAGGAGCGTGCTCTGCAAAGGAGCGTGCTCTGCAAAGGAGCGTGCTCTGCAAGAAGCGTGCTCTGCAAAGAGTGTGCTCTGCAAAGGAGAGTGCTCTGCAAAGGAGAGTGCTCTGCAAAGAAGCGTGCTCTGCAAAGGAGCGTGCTCTGCAAAGGAGCGTGCTCTGCAAAGAAGCCTGCCCGGCATCGGAGGCTTCGACACCTAGCGCGCCACATTCCTGCCGCGCCACCTGCCTGGCATAGAAGCCTCCCGGCCGCGCCACCTGCCCGGCATCGGAGCCCTGCCGAGCCCGCGCAAGGTGGGAATTCTTCCCAGGAAAAAAACAGACAACTGTCTAAAGTTTCGGCGAACCTGCCCGGATAGAAGCCCCCGGCCGCGCCACCTGCCTGGCATAGAAGCCTCCCGGCCGCGCCACCTGCCCGGCATCGGAGCCCTGCCGAGCCCGCGCCAAGGTTGTTTTTTTCCAGGAAATTTTTTTCCAGTTGTCCTGTGGGGGGACAACTGTCTAAAGTTTCGGCGAACCTGCCCGGCATCGGAGCCTCCCGGATCGGAGGCTTCGATACCCAGCGCGCCACATTCCTGCCGCACCACCTGCCCGGCATCGGAGCCACGCCAGCCCGCCGAGCCCGCGCCACACCGAGGTCGTCTGCGCAGATCCTCCTTACAATTTCCCCGGCCGCAGTATGAACTACTATGGTACGAGAGGGGAGGGCCACGACCTGGTCTTTCAGCGAGACGCACTCTTCGCGAGCGGCCTGCCCTTTGTCGTCAGCGTCAACGACGTGCCGGAGGCCCGGGAGCTCTACAGCCGGGCCGACTCCATCACAAGCCTGCGCTCGGGTAAGAACAGTTCCAAGCCCGAGCTGCTCGTAGTGCACCGGGGCAATCCTGTTGTCAGCGCAGGAATGGGTGAAGCAATCCTGTTGCCACGCCAGGATTGAGCGGGGCAATCCTGTGCCCACGCCAGGCTTGACGGCAGGGCGTGTGAATGGTGAAAAAAACACACTCTGTCAGCGGTGCGGCGAGGATCGCACCGCTGACAGACCTTCGGCGCTGGCCCGGTGATGGGTTTTTCGGGCAAAAAAGCGAAGTCGGAATTCACTGGTGCGCACGGCAGGGCAGTGCCCGCAGGTAGGTGCGTCCTGGTGCCGCACGGTCACATTGCACGGTGGCTGCTGGAGACGCTGCACGCTGCTCAGTGCCAGCGGCCTCTGCTGTGCGAAGGAGCCCCACTTCCCCGAGAAGCTGTTGCGCAGCAGGACGTATGAGCAGGCACGGCCTCTCTGAGTGCCCGGCAGAAGATGCCCGAAGTAGAAGCGCCTGTCCACCCTGCGCCCCAACAGGCGCAGCAAGGAGCGCAGGAAGACCGGGTCTTGCCTCAAGTAGCAGCGGTGCAGGTTTGCGACGGGTTCGAAGGCGTCGACGCCGCGCACCTCCAGGCCCGGGCGCCGGGTGGCAAGGTAGTACTCCAGCTTTCCGGAACCGAAGAAGGGAGAGTGAAGCACAGCGACGCCCCAGCAGCCGGTCCAGGTGTGGTGCCAGCCACGCCTTGCTCCCCATGTACTTCAGCTGCATACCAGCCCTTTAGTTTATCCGGAAAACTCTGTCAGCGCACTGCTATACAGCAGGGCGCTGACAGGCTTGCCGCCCGGCTTCCCGGCTTCGAATTTGGCCAGCGCCGAAGGTACGGAAGCGATGCCGTCCTCGTAGCATCGTTTCCGGAGTGTTTTGTTTCACCATTACTCGCTTTGCCGTCAATCCTGCGCTGGGCACAGGATTGCCCCCCGTCAATCCTGCGCTGGGCACAGGATTGCCCGGTGTCTCCCTGAAAACTCTGGAAGCGCCATGCTACACTGCGCTTCCGGAGTCGCCGCCCGGATTGCCCGGAAAAACTACGTCAGCGCGTCTCTATACAGCGACGCGCTGACGGACTCGCCGCCCGGCTTCCCGGCTTCAAATTTGGCAAGTGAAACAAAGGAAATGGGGAAGATCAAGCTGTTTCCTGTGCCAGAATACAGCAGCAAACAATCCTCGGACCCCGTGGTGCCCCTGGTTCCGTGCACGGGCATTTTCCTCGGGCCATCAAAATCGGGCAAAACCGTGACTCTGATCAGCCTGATTCTGGAGCAGTATCGCGGCGTGTTTGAGAGAATCTACATCTTTAGCCCGTCCATCGACATCGATGACGGCTGGATTCCCGTCAAGAAGTATATCGAGGAGGACCTGGGGGTGAACACCGAACGGGAGCAAGCGTACTGGGACGAGTGGGACGAGGCGGCGCTGCGCCGCATCATCCTGCAGCAGCGCAAGCTCACGGACGCATCCAAGAAGTTGGAGATGAAGAAACTGTACCAGGTCCTGATAATCTGTGACGATATGGCTGATATGCCTCAGCTCCACAAACCCAACGGCGCCCTGGAGATGTTCTTCATACGCTTCGAAGAGCGCTTTGTAATTGAAAACGCGGATGGGAGCGGCGCTCAGCTTCCTGGGCCAGAAGCTGTTCGCCAGCTCCACGCTGATCACGCACGGTTTGAAAATATCTCCTGCTGCACCTCCGTTGCAGCCGTCCAGCCCGTCGTCCGCCGGACGGGCGGGTTCCTAAAGAAAAGGATGACCACGATCTACGTGGACAGCCGCAAGAGGGTGGCCGGCTCGGACAGCGACTTCGAGGTCGACCTGGGAGAGTCGCTGCACCTGCAGAGCGACGCCCGGCTCGCCGTCTACAAGATCCGCCTGGCCGACAGCTTTTTGTCCACGGACGCCGCTACCTCTACTGGGTTGACGCCGCGCTGGGCACGCTGAACTGGGCGCAGCTTCCGGAGGGCGCCTACACGGGCCGCCGGCTGGCCACCTGGATCAGCTCCAACTTTGCCACCGCCACCTATAGCAAGACCACGAACAGCCTGAGCGTTGCCTACGACGGCAACCGGCTCATTCTGAACGACCTGGAGCTGCGCCAGCAATTTCCTGACGCGGCAGACTACCCCGCCGCGCCGCCCGCCTCTCCCACCAAGCCCTTCAGCGTGGACCACATGCTGGGCCCGAGCCTCGTCTCCGGCGGGCAGCAGGTCTTCGAATTCGTGAAAATGATGGCGCACAACGAGGTCTACCTGCGCTGCGCCCAGCTGGCCAACGCCAGCAGAGTGCTGGGCAACCTGGGCGACGACATCCTCTCCAAGATCACGCTGAAGAGCGGAGTGGGCACCATTGTGGAGACGGGCCCAGACGACGGGCACTTCATGGCCCTCAGGGGCCCGGTTACCCTGAGGCACATGCGCTTCCGCCTGACCGACCTGGACGGCAACGTCGTCCGGCTTCGCGGGTCGTCTTTGTCGTTCGTGTTATATCTTGACCACGTATAATTAAAAAGGATGGAGCCAACCGAACACGACGGGGCGCCGGAGGCGCAAGAGGCGCAAGAGGCGCAAGAGGCGCACGCTGCGCCACACGCTGCGCCGGACGCTGCGCCGGAACCGAAACGGCGGGGCAGGCCCCCTGGGAGCAAGAACAAACCGAAGCAGGACGTGCCTACTGAGCCGGCTGCTCCAAAGCGCAAGCCAAAGCCGCCTCCACTTGAGACGGCGCCGGCGGAGGCACCAGCAGAGGCACCGGCTGAGGCAGCGGCTGAGGCGGAGGCACCGGAGGCGCCTCAGCTCACAAGAGAGCAGCAGCGCGCCCTGCGCATGCTGGAGAGGCAGTCGGCTTATGACCGGTTGACAACAGGCGCAAGCGTACTAGTGTAAAAGCAAGATGATGTCCATTGAGCCCCGCAACGAGCCGCAGATGCTCCGGTGGTTCCGCAAGACTTATCCGAGTTACAACCTGCAGCCGCTGCTGCTGAAGCGCTACCGAGAACTGGAGGAGGCGCGGGCCTTCAACTCCTGGCGGGGGGAACGCCGGCTAGCCCAGGAGGGGCAGCGGCACCTGGACGACGTGAGCCGGCTGACGGAGGCCGTGCACCGCCAGGTGCCCCAGCTGCGCTACGCGCGGGCCGAGCGCCGGGGCGTGGAACGGGCGGCGGGCAAAGTTGCGCAACAGTAAATGAAGACGCTTCGGGCGCACGGCTTCAATCAGCGCCCGTGCTTTGAGCAGGTGGTGGGCTACCTTGAGCGGAATGAGCCGCTGCCCCTGGACTACCTGGACGATTTCGTACAGTCCAGCGAGGACCCCAACCCTCGGCCCCTGCAGCGCACGCCTCTGCAGGCAATTCCCGAGGACGGCTTCCGCACTCCCGCAGAGGCCACGGACGAGGACGTGCGCCTTGCGCGGAGGTACCAAGGCTACGGCGGAACCCGCTTTGTTGAGGATGGCGAGGCGGGGCAGCGCGCGCAGGAGGTGGAGCGCGGCGCAGCGCAGGCCGTTGAGGAGACGGCGGCCGTGGCTGCGGAGGAGGGCGAGGTTGCCGTTGCCGCCGAGGGCGTGGGCGGAGCCTTCGGGTACCTGGGAGGGCTGGCCGAGGGGGCTGCTGCCCTGGCGCCCACCGCGGGCGAGGTTGCTGGAACGCTGGCGCGGCGGGAGTCGGCGCGGCGGCAAGGGCTGGCCGTTGGGCTTGCAGGCGGCGCAGCCTACGGTCACGCTCTTCCGGCCTCAGCAGGGCAGCGAGGACGCGGCCGTGCAGGACGTCCGGTCCGCACTTCACGCTGCGCTCCTGGCAGCAGCACTTCAGGCAGCCCCGCAAGCAGCCGCGCCTCCTCGCAGTCCGGCTTCCGCGTCCAGGCGCAGTCCAACACGCCGCGCCCCTTCTCCTGGGGCCTGAACCCCGTGGCCCTGCCCCAGTCTCAGCCGAGCTCGCGGGCAAGCTCCAGTTCCGGGCAGTCACGCCGGAGCCTGCCTCCGCCCAGCTTTGACCAGCTGGCGCGAGACATTGAGGCTGCTTAAAAAAAATAAAAACCCGGTTTTGCGCTGAACAAATGCTATTAGCCCAGGCCCTACGCAAATGTAGGCCCTGGGCTAATAGCTTTTTTACACGGTTGAAAGAATCCTAAATCCAGTGCCTACGGAAATGTAGGCACTGGACTAATAGCTTTTGCACGGTTTTTTGCTACAAAATGCTATTAGCCCAGGCCGTACATAGATGTACGCCTGGGCTAATAGCTTGTTTTGCACGGTTTTGCGCCACAAAACGCTATTCTTCCAGTGCCTACATCAATGTAGGCACTGGAAGAATAGTTTTCCTTCGCCGTACGAGTCAAAATGCGTGTATAAAAACAGGCATGGAGGTAGTCACCGCCGGAGCCCAGGATGAGCTGATGCAGAGCCTCCCCAGCTCGCTGAGCCTTCTCCCCCACAACCTCTAGATTCTGCCGCATCCCGCTGACCAGCGGCACGTCCTTCATCGACCCCGAGTCCATCAAGATCGCCTTCCGCGTCAGGAACACGGACGGCACCAACCCGCTGGCCCCAGCCACGCCCAACCCCGCCTGCTTCGTCCAGAGCGTCCAGGTCTTTCGACGAAGTGAACGACCCCCGCATCGCGCGGTGCACCAGGGCGGCTACGCGGACGTGCTGCTGCGCCCCACCATGGTGGGCATCCTGCGCTGCGGGAAGATGCTGCCGCCGCAGCTGAACCTGGTGATAGAAATTGAGTTTGCGGACGCCACAACTGCGCTGTGGTCCGAGAACGCCGGCGCGCACCCGGCGGGGGAGGGGCTTCTGCACTGCGCGCTGTGCGAGATCCGAGATCCGGTGGAGACCGCCGCAGAGGTCATCGCTTTCTGTGACGGCCTTCTCCGTCGGCGCAAGCGCCTTGAGATCTCTGTGTGCCAGGAAGCCTTGGTGAGGCTCCAGTGGCTCAACCTCGATGATGCCAAACCCGAGGAAGCTGAGTCGGCGCGGGAGCTCCAACGCATCTTTGAAAGGAGGCTCTCAAAGGCTCTTGCGGAGGCCCAGGAGCAGACGGAGGAGCCGGCCGAAAAGCCGGCTGAGGCCCAGGAGCAGACGGAGACGGAGGAGCATGAGCCGGTCGAGGAGCCGGCCGAGGAGCCAGCTGAGGAGCAGATGGAGACGGAGGAGCAGATGGAGGTCAAGGAGAGGAGGAGGTAGAGGAGGAGGTGGAGGAGGTAGAGGAGGAGGTGGAGGAGGTAGAGCTTCCGACACCCGCCCAACTGGGGCACTACACGCAGTTCAAGGAGCAGTTTACCGAGCCTCCCGAGGATAACCTAAAACACCATCGCCTTGTTTGGGAGCGGACGGACGTGTTCACCATCAGCAACGCTCTGCAGCTCGACGCCGTGCGGCGATGCCCCGACCACAGTCTCTTTGATGTGCTGATGAGCCTGTTCAAGCGCTCTGTGAATGTGGACCAGGACGGCATTGGGTGGATTCCCGTGCTCCTGCGCCCAGGCCGCACCGTGCCTGGGCTGAAGGGGCGGATCTTCTCCGGCATCGGTCGGGTGCCCGCACAGGAGGCGCCTGCCAAAAAGCGCAAAGGCAGTGAGGGCGCCGTGGATTCCGCTCGGGCAGAGTTCATGAAGCAGCTGCCGCCGGAGATTCGCAAGGAGATCGAGATGGGGGTCCCAGACACGCTTGTGGGGCGCTCTGCATTTGCCTTCAAGAAGTTGGTCCGCTACATTGCGCGGCATCGCCTTGGATCCGTCGAGCTGGACAGCAAGAACTCGTTCTTCCAGCTCTTGAACCGACAGAAGCCGCTGCCGCCCATCATGGCGGAGTACCTGGACCACCGTGAGGAGAAGCTCGCGCAGATCGGCCGCGTGCTCTTCCACAAGCTGCCCGAGGCCCGCCGGCGCAGCGTGGCGAAGGAGCTGATGATTGCCCTGGGCTTTGGGGGTGGTTTTGCAAACTGGACGAGCAAGGTGCTGCAGGACATACCCTTGGCTTCGGACGAGGGGAAGCGCGGCGAGGTGGCTGCTTGGCTCTACGGCTTCGAGACGGCTACCACGTGGACGTTTTTGAGCTGCTGCCACAGAATCGGGGGCCTTTGCCCTGTACGCCCACCACGAGAGGTTGCAGATGGAGAAGATGGCGGCGGCAGCGGGCAGGGCCTTCAACGACCACCAGCACGACGGCATCGGGGCCCTCCGCTCCGCGAGCGAGGCCGTGAAGCGAGCCGTGGATGTCGAGGCGGTCGTGCACGAGCTGGAGGACCCGTGGGCATACGCGGCGGCGAAGTACCCCAACTTGGGTTGGAGACTCAAGTCGAAGATGGAGTTCTCCGGGTACCACCAACCTGCAGGCAGCACGTCATACTTGGACGGGCGAGGGCAAACACCGTGGACTTTGCGAAGCTGGCGGCGGCGCAGCTGGTCCTTCCGGTGGAGGGGGGCGAGAAGAGGACCACCTACGAAAGCTTCGAGAAGGGAGGCTTCTGGCTGGTGCGAAACCGGGACGACTTGGGCCAGACCGTGGAAGACCTGATGAACAAGATGTGTTGCCCGGTCTTCGAGACAGTCGATGAGAACTACGTGCCGCCGCCGCCCCTCAACGATAATGCCTTCTTCACCGGTCTGTCCTCGTCCGTTCTGGGGCGTCTGGCAGGCCCGCAGATGGCGGACCTCGACGGCGACGAGACACGGCGCAAAATCCTCTTTTGCGACGGCATGCTCTACGATTTCAAGGAGCGTGTCCTCCGATCACCGATCCCCGCCGACCGCATGGGCTTCCACGCAAAGGCGACCTCAGAGATGTGGCAGCCGAGCAAGGCGACCAAGCTCTTCGAGCACATCCTGGCTTTCTTGAAGGAGCATGTGGAGACGGGGGTGTGTCTGCTCGAGGCCAGCGAGAATGGCAAACAGGTCATCGAGTGCTTCGAGGAATTGGAGCAGGACGGGTGCGAGATCCTCCGCCACATGAAGGTGTACGGGGACTGGGACTCCGTCCTGTACGAGCTGCGTCTCATGACCAGGGCCATCTCCGCGACGCCGCGGTTCTGCGAGATGTACTACATCTGGGGAAGCCAGGATTCCGGGAAGGACGCCAAGGTGAAGATGTTGCACGCCTTCCTCGGTCACGGCAAGGACAACTACGGGGCGCAGCTTCCGGGAAACTATGTGGTGCAACAGACTCGCTACCTGACCGCGAAGGACGGACCCGCGCCTTGCCATGCAAGGACTCTAGGCAAGCGACTGGCCTGGGCCAGTGAAGTCCCCGAGCACTACTCGTTGGCGGATGACTTCATCAAGCCCTTTTGTGACATGGAAGGTGCGCCAGTCTGCAGCAGGAAGCTCAACAAGGGTCCCCGGGACTTCATGCCTACGGCTTTGCTGGTGGCAACAAGCAATTCCCCTCCCCGTGTGACTCGACCGGATGGGATGCTGCGGCGGCTTCGAGTCTGCCAGACAACGGTCAGCTTCACCTTGAAGCCGTCCATGGCCACCGAGGAGCGAGCCGTGGATGGCCTCAAGACCCGGATAAACCGAGGAGAGTTCAACAAGTACATCTTCTTCCTTGCGGCAAATCTCGTGGACTCGTTGGAGATGGAGTACAACCCAGGCACCGAGATCAAGCCGCAGCCACCGGAGATGAAGATGAGCGCCATGGACCTGGTCCCATGTGCAGACAAGGACGAGGAGGCCAAACCCGAGGCCTTCATGACAGAGATGTGTGAGCTGGTGCCCTTGAAGGAAGCAAGCCTCCACACGGAGCTGACGATGGCGCTGAAGACCTACCCAGCCTGGACACCTTGGGCGCGGCAAAGAGCGTGATCTCGAAGTTGGGGATCAAAGGACAATCCTATGGCCCGCGGTACATCTCCACCCTCAAGCAAAATGAGCGCATGGTGGGTGTGAAGCTCCGATCGGCATCGACAAGTAGCTCTTGGGCTTTTGGGTGACGTACAGTGTCAGCCATTTGCAGAGACCCGGCAAGTCACGTGAACAGATGGCGTGCTTGCGCAAGGAAAACACTGTCCAACCCTTGCTGTCTTGAGCGCACCTCAGATGTCCAACCCTTGTTAGATGCCTCAATGCCTGAGGCTTCTGCGGTCTCGACGTCTTGCTCGGGCAGGTCGATAGGTCGAGGACACGGACGCATGGGGATTTAGATTTTTATAATGACGTCGTCCGAGAGACTTGGGGTGCTCTCAGGAAAATCATGCTAGGGTTCCCCAAAAACACGACTCAAAGTACTACAAGTTTCCAGCGCTTTATGCAAAGTTTCCAGCTTGGTCCAAAGTAGCCGTAATCCTGGGCCTTGGAGGCGCCAGGAACTCCTCCAGCTGCCCACGCCGTCCGGGGTGCTCTTCGTAGCCACCACGCCCTCCAGCACGTTGAAGGCCGATTGGTCTGCCTTGTTGGAGAGACCCGTGGTCAGCGAGCTCTGCAGCGCGGCGATGTCCGTGGTGGCCAGGGCTGCTTGACGCCAGCTCTGACCCGGTCGTCCAGCGACTGGATGGCGGCTGTGTTCACGGCTAGGTCTGCCACTTGTGCGTAGGGCGTCAGAGCAAGGGCCAGCTGCCCTGCGGTGACGTGCGTGCCGTCAGTTACCTCTCCGTTGTCCAGGACCTCCGGGGTATTGCCGGTGACAGGTCCTTCAAACATGTTTACATATGTTTTCGCCGACGCCTTAGTCCAGTGTGGGACCGCTGCGGGACGCTTCAAAGAAATATGCTGGAGCTCTTCAAGGGCACCGGATCAATTGGAAGGGCCTTCGAGGCCAGGGGCTGGGAGGTGGTCAGCTTGGACATCCTGCCCAAATTCACACCCACCATCTGCTGCGACATTCTGCGCTGGGACTACCGCGCCGCCTTCCCGCCCGGGCGCTTCGACTTTGTGTGGGCGTCACCCGTTTGCACCGAACACTCCCAGGCGCTCACCACAAGGCCCCGCAGGCAGTTAGTGGTGGCCTCTCCCGTCCGCATTTTGCCATCCGGTCATAGGGTCCCCCCCACACTTTTGGGCACATTCTGAATACACCCACTAAAACAACCTATTTTCAACATTCAAATTCAATCCCAACCAATCCAACACCAAAAAACACATATTCACATACCCATCTTCATTTCTTACCCCATCTCAACATCACCCTTACACTCATTCAATAACAACAATCATAACTACATACCACCTCAACAAATCCCACCAAAAAAATCCAAGCTACATACCAACATTTTTCCATTCCCAAGATCGCAACCCCAAGATCTCAATAATTTCTCCCTTGATCCAACCTGAGACCCTTTCCCATTTCCAACAAATACGAACAGTCTAAAAAAGAACGCTATGTTCGCCCCAAAAAATGGTTAACCAATGGAAAGGGGAGAATTAAAACCGTTAACCCATTGTTTAATTTCCTTGACCACGTTACGACAGCTTTGTCTTCTACCTCATCGGCATCTACTTCGTGCGCCCTTTCAGATTGCGTCGGGATGGGTGGGTTTCTTTTGCGTTGATTGTCTCAACAGTTTTCAACAGTTGAGTGACAGACATTGATACCTCAGCCTTTCTCAGAGTTCAAGACACTCGCGCGGTTCCGCATTGCTTGCTGTCATGTCGGCTTCTTTGGTGTTTGTCAAGCAGGCAGGCGCGGTTGAGGAGTTGAAGGCGCTAGCGGTGGGGAGCGGTTCTATCCTGACTTTGAGTGAGGGTCGCATCAATGGTGCGTACGATGTCACGGACAACAACGAAGAGTTGAAAGCCTACCTCAAAAAGATGACCATTGACAACATCAAACTCACAATGACCAACTTGGGGTGTAGGCTTACAGCCACGGGACGGGGTGGTCGCTCTGCTCGCATGACAAAGGACAACTATGTTGATGCTGTGATGGAGCACTGGGAGACGATTAAACAAAGGGCTTCTTCGAGGGCTTCAGCTTCAACCAGTTTGACCACTCCTTTGGCTACATCTTCGCTTGACACGGAGAATGACAGCGTGAAGGTGGATCAGGAGAAGATCAAGGAGGATGGGTTGCGAACTATCGCCTACGAGGAAAATGAGAAGGACAGCGACAAGGACAACGAGAAGGACAACGAGAAGGACAGCGAGAAGGACAGCGAGAGTGAGAAGAGCGAGGACAGGGAGAGTGAGAATGACTTCACACTGGCAGACTTCCTTGAGACGAACACCTTTGATGAGGATGACACCCACTTGTTCTACCAGTTCTTCTTGAAGGATGGCACGGACTTTATCGCCAAGACTGTTCGTGTGATGGATTGGAAGAGGAATTTCAAATTGTTGGAATTCAAGGCGTTGGCGTCAACCACCATCTCATTCCTGAAGAACATGATTTGTGATGGCATCAACGAGATGCGCCGAACCAAGCACATCGGTGGCAATGGCATGACCATTCGTGACTTCAACCTCATCAACAACGGCGTGAAGATGCATGATGATGATGTGCTTGACAACTTCCAAGACGACGAGGGTGAGAATGACCACGTCACAGTGTACCTTCGTCTTGTTCTTCGTGGCGGTGGCAAGATGTTGGGGGTGAAGAAGGCATCCGTCACCAAGAAAGCCATCGTTGAAGAGAAGAAGAAGGATGTTCTTGTCAAGGTGATGAATGTGAATATCGTCAACATGGTTGTGGAGAAGAAGACGATTGAAGAAGCGGGGCAGTCAATGACAACCCTTTACAACTGTGCCGAGACCGACGGCATGACCGCCTTCAAGTATCTGCTCCAGAAACTCAGCACAAAGAACCTTGGAGACAGGAAGGCCTCGCCCGCCATTGATGCCCTCAATGCAACCCATGTGGACATGAGGTTGGTCAAGCTTGGTGACATGATGCTAAGGGACACTTACCCGTCTCTCTTCACTCTCTCCAACGATGTGAGCGGAATGCTTGAAAGCGCAGAGTTAACGTTCGATTACATTTTGCACTGCGCCTTTCTCAAGGAAAGTGGTTCCATGAACTGGGCAGAGGTTAAGAGGGCCATTGAGGATGAGCAGGTCCGTCGCTCTCCGCCTGCTGATATTGCAGGCGAAGACATGACCTTGTAAATCATGTCTCTGATGAACACAGCCTCCAAATGGAAACGCAATGAGGCATCCAATTTACTTGTTAAGCGGTATGATTTCGAAGCCACTCTGGATATTGTTTGTATCCACCTTGGATATTGTTTGTATCCACCTTGGATATTTTTTGTATCAAACATGGATTTCATAAATCCCTATCAGATTTTAAATATCCACTCGAGGTATACTTCATATCCATTTTGACCATGCCTCAGTTGGAATTCCAAGTACATGAGGGAGACTGTGTGGTGAGACAGTTGCCATTTTCGCCGAGTGGTCATCGCGTGCTTGACACATGGCACCTTGGAACGCTGGAAAAAACTGTCCGTCTCATCATACCAGCAACAAAGTATTTTGTCGACTTGAAACCACATGCTACTTGCATCGCCCAGACACATGGCAGGTTGATGACGAGCGCTACACGCATTGGTGACCAAGTTGGGCGGTGGGCGGACAGGGGGGCTTTTGTATAAATCAAACAACCATGAAAATATCACTAATTAGATTTTGGGGTATTCTATATAAATCATGTTGTTTATGTATTATAGGGTTTGCTCCCCATTGGTGTCGGGATCCAGCTGGAAGCCGTTGAGCCGTTTCAAGATGCCTCCCATCAACCACGTTCCCACAATCTTTTTGACATAGGGGTTTTGGTTTCCATGTCGTTAGGTTAGTCCAGATCCTAGTTCTCTTCCTGTATCTCATCCCATATTTGCAATAGTCAACATCAAAAAAAGGTAGCCCTTTCATAAACTCCTGTTCTTTCAACAGTCCAGTTTGGGGATTTTCGATAAACCAATAACGGGGCTTAAGGGTCTTCAAAACAATGGAATTTGCATAGTCTATTTTGCGGACCCCTGTTGTCTTGGCTCTACTGTATTCAGTGCACGGGGGAGAAGCCCAAATTATGTCAAAGTGATTCCGATCAAACTGTTTGTAGTCCCAATGTAAAATATCTTGGTTTATGTCAGCACCCTTCAAATCCAGTGAAATGACATTGAACCCCAGATCACGGGCGATGCGACCGACCGACCCTGTCCCACTAAACAGTTCTAATAGATTCATCAGCTATTAGAACCGTTTAGATATTATTTTTTCAAACCTTCAGAATCTCTGACCTCAAGTAGGGGCGGTTCATCCCTTCAACAGAATAATAATCTTGACCAAGTTTTTTTTCAACCCTTGAAACCTTGTATTTGACACTGCTCCAGTTGCTCGTTCTTTCTTTCTTGGAAATCCCTTTTTTGCGGTATATTTTGACCTCATCACCAACCCTAACAGGGGGATATTTACGGGTTTTGATTCTGTTCATCTCAAGCTTCATCTTGACCTCAAGATGGTTTCCCTTTTTGTGGGCATCGTTTGGAGTCATATCGCGGGCAGAATGAACCATTTTACTGTTGTGTGTCAGCATGATCTCGAAGATATAATCAGCCCATTGTATATTAACCTTTCCCTTTTTCTCGTCTGCATCAACCCTCTTGAAAAGCATGTCCTTGAACGTGCGAATGAAACGCTCGGCGAAATGGGGGCGCCCTCGTGTTTTATAGTTTTGGATCCCTTCGTCCTTGAAAAAATCAACAAGATCTTGGGTATTGGGTATTGAGACTCCCCTCGTCATCCGAATAAATTAATTTGGGTTTCCCTCCCATTTTGTTTAATGCCTCCATGATCCCAGCCGTGATGTCGGCAGGTTGCTTGGATGCAATAGGTACCACCACGGCTTTGCGGGAAAATACATCAATAAGCAATAAGCCGATCCTATATTTTTGATTATCTAAATCATTTTTTGATATAAAAAACAGATCCAATTGATATTCAAAGTTGATATCAGGGGCAATAAACGAATTGTATCCAGACAGTTGTTTTTTCCGTTCCACGTTCTCTTGAAACCACTCCTTGACATCTTGCATTGTTATGGATGCATCTTTCTTTTTTGCATCTTTGTGAGTGGTGGCGATGCTACCAAACCCAGCCTGATCGTAGTAGACCTCACTGATTATCTTGTCTTTTTCACTCATATATATAATACTATAAAATAAATATCAATATGTTATTTTATCACTGAAGCATCTATTACAAGAAGCACAGAAGGCAATGACATTATCCTTTGTATGGGGAAGATCATTACATAACCTTTGACAAGTCAGATTAGAATTTATATTACCAGAATCCATTGACAACACGAAACCACAGCCACAGTTGGCACACTTGCCATTGACGTTGTCCTTCAACCATTCGGCATCTACATAATTTTCTTTTGGAATACCAAAGCCATTTTTACGATCCTGTTCCTTGTATGCTAACACCTTTCTATCAAAATAATTCATAATGCATTTTGCGTTAAACTCTTCATTTAAATCACTACTGTATTTGTAAATTTTACTCTGTTTAAATCCCTTGCCCGAGTGATTCCCGTCCAAAGCCACTCGCGAGTTATCAGATGATGGTTCCAATCAAAAATGGTGACATCGTCATCAATGGAACACCCCTGAACAGAATGACAAGTATAACAGAAGGCAAAGATAAAATGACTTCTCAAGATACCAATATGTAATGTAATCTCTTCTCGTGTTTTGATATTAGCAATGGTAATCCAAGGATCGGAAATATTAATTATCTCATACCTAAAATTCACATTTAACTTATAGGTTTTTGTCTTCCTATACTCTCTGCATATCATGATCTCGCCGACTTCAAACTCATTTTGTTTGCCCTGTCGTTTCCTGATCTGCCTTGAAACCTCTCTACAAGTGTTATTTAAATATGCGACATTGCTTTCTGTTCCTGTGATGTCATCGGTATATTTAAAATACTTATTGATGACATCATGTAGAGACAACTCATGCTCAAAGATGTCGGCATAAATACTTTTAAGTTTATCCTTGTCCTCCTGAGTCTTCAATCGCTTGCGCTCTTCCAAAAACAAATGATGAGGAAAAATGCTGTCAATACATTCATTCATATAAATCTCGTGTTTCTTAGTGTTAGTCAGTGCTTTTATGGGGCTCAACTGCTTGGCGTCACCGGTTGCCAACATTATTTTACTGTCCTTGAACTGCTCAACGAAGCCCTTGATTTTTGCCAATACAAAGGTATTATTAAAACAAATCTCGTCAAACACAATGACATCAAACATCGAATGATCGTATTTATCTAGCTTCTCGTCATTGACTGCTATACCGAAGAATTTATTTACAGTGACGCTTTCCACTTCGCACTCCAAACCCAGATTATTGGTAGGAACCACGAACAACACTTTATAACCCTTGAGTCTCTCCATGTTCTTGCAGATGGTGGACTTCCCCGCTCCTGCGAATTTAGCCTTAATCATCAAGCACCTATATTTCTCAACAAGTTCAACCAATTCATTTTCATCATACTCATTAATGATGTTAACTCTCTTACTTTTGACAATCGGGATATCAACATATTCACACTTCTTCTGTTCATACAACTGCTTTCCTGTATGATGGATCTCATCGTGAGTCTTGGCTAATTTCCACCCACCGATCCCATCGTGAAAATCTAGCAACTGCTGAGTCTTTCTCAAACCAAACTTATTAAAACCCGAACAGTCCACGACAAAAGCGTCGCATTTGACACTCAATACCTTAACATTGTTCTCTGTCAATTTTTGATATGCGCATTGCATTTTGAAATTATGATACTGCAATAGCATTTCTTTAATAAAACGAAACCCATTGGACAACTCGCACCTATCAACCACATTCAGAATATAATATAAATTGTCGTTCTGTTCAGATACTTCTCTATCACGGCACCACATGCCATTATCATCATATTCCTCAACCCACTTGGCAGTATTCCTGCTCATCATGTTTAACTTCCCCCCTGCATCTGCCTGAAGGCTGATCGCCTCATTGAGATCATTAAAAACGAATGATCTCTGACTGCTGTTCTTACTTTTTTCCAACAAGCCAAAAATCGAGTTGGCTATTATTTTTTTAATTGCCTTGTCTTCTTCAATATTTTCGCTTATTCGCTTTCCCCAGAGTTCCTCAACCAACATTTTATTATCTACCTTGTGAATGAAATGTGGCTGTTTGTAGTGAGTAATGGACAACTCGCCGGATGCAACAAGTGGCATAAAATGCTTAAGAAACATACCATAAACTATATTAGTATCATTATTAAAAAACAGATTGCGATGTGTCAGTTCTGCTTTTACCAAATATATATTTACATCCTTGATCTTACATTTACTATTATAAGCTTTCCAATTATCAAACTGATTAAAAACTCCAATTCTGGTAATCGTATTAAATGCATCTGTAAACGCTTTGTTCATGTCGATCTCCTGTTTTGGAACATCCAATTTATCCAAGCCCTTGAATAACTCGCCTTGTGGGACGATGGTTCTATAATTATTTAAAACTTGTATATCGGTAGGACTATAATAAGACTTGTGATTTGGATTGAATAATTTCTTTTTGAATGTAAACATCGCTTCAGTCATATTGTTGTAAACCGTTTCTCTGTCTACCGTGATGTCACTATTGATCTGGTCGTCTATCAGACACTGTGACCTAATGTTTAGATATACATTATTGAAGCCCGCCCTCAATTCTGAAATAGTCCCTGCTTTGTGAACAATCTTGCATTCATACCCGATATTTTTGAAATCGCAAAATAATTTATTTAGATCATTCTCTCTATGAACTAAATCTATAAAGTTCTTTTCCTGTTTGTCGGTTCTGTTTGCAATTGTTGCCTTAACCATTTCAAAAATGTCATCAATAGTAGAAAACATTTTGCAAATCGATGGCTTCTCTCTATCACTTATATGATAGTCGGGCCGTGCCTTTACTACAAATGCATCATCAGTATTTTGTTTTTGTTCCAATCTTTTAATATTATTATTCAGTGTGTAGATATGATTATTTTTGACCATTGCATAAAAGGCTCTGATGTTGCGGTCAAACATCTCTGGTGAATAAGAATAAATGATTTTGCCCAGTTGGTCTATTATTCTCACACGCATTCTGTATTTTATAAATACCGGGATCATGTCATCAATTGACGCCCCCGACTCTGTGAATTCCTGTTCTGTTTTATTTATTAGTTTTAGTATCATCCCTCGCGACATTGGTTCTTTCTTCTTGTTGTTCATTAGGGTATCTTTATAATAATCAGTGAGTGTATTCAACCAACATTGATTGTCTACATAATTACCTTTCTGGATTGCTTCCATAAATGTTTCTTTCGATGTATCCAACTCGGTATACATGTAAGTATTATACATACTGATGTTTTCCGACCTTCTCAGGTTGGCTTGTCGTGGATTACTAGGCTGTCCACCTTCCACCTTTCTGGCCCTCAAGATCTTCAAGGCGCCAATATACCCCGTCTCTACGTTGTAAGCCACAGCGTTAGTCTTCTTGGTTAACCTCTTCTTCTTGTTGATCTCGATTGTTTTTTCTGATCAACGCCAACATACCCACCCATAATATTTAGCATTGTTTCAAATTCTGGATCTTGGGCAAGTGTTACAATGAACTTTCTGAATAGATCATAATCCTTGGTTTTTACAATTCGTTTGCCTACATACTCGTCTATATTTGTGCTGGCGTTAACGGTGTATGTTCTCTCCTTACCGTCCTTTGTTATGGGGTAATATTTGAGTTCTCCGTATTCTGTTTTGTATGTGAAAGCCGGCTTTTTGTTGTCACCTTCCCTAACACCTTCGCGGTAAAGCATGACGTCTAATGTCCACGATTCATCGTTCGCCTTAGACTGCTTTACAATGTTAGTTACAGTGCTTTGTTTCATCCTAACATTCAATGGTAGATTTATACGGTTGTTTTGGATCACATCGTCGTATCTTTTGTCCCATTTCTTTTTTTCCTTTGGGGTGGTGGCATTGATAAACCCATCAATAATAGTTGATGCGGTGCTAAACTGTGCAATTTTTCGCTGTTCATATAGATCTCTCAATTCGGTGGCTTTTTCCCTGGTATCGCCTGCTAACCTATCAATTCTTGAATTTAATGACCTGATGTTATTTCTTATAGTTTTTGACAATGACATAATGTAATTTAGATATTAATTATTAATATTATTTTTTCTTTAGGTGTAATTTAGGGAAGAATTCATATTTAAATTAATTTCCTATAAAATGTCTTAAAGAAATGTTACATATAATATTATAGTAATGATCGCAGACAAACACCCCGACGACTTGACACTGGAAGAAATAAAAACAATGCTGGCGTATTACAACCGACTCTATTATTATAAAGTCAGAGACGATGAAGCATACAAAGCCAAAAAAAGGCAAAATGCTCTAAACACCGCACATAGAAAAAGATTAGATAAAATGATTAAAGAGAGTGGCATTGAAATGGCACCCGAAGAACAAAAACCAAAACAAAAAACTGGCTTCCCAAGAAAATACAAATTTGAAGATTACGGGCTGAAAATGCCGAGTGGTGTAGAATAATTGGTTTATTTAATCATTGATTATGATTAAATTAATCATTTTTTAATAATTTTAATTCTAAATCGTTTCTCCATGTCTTGGATCATATTATATTATTTTGACTTGTCTTTTTTCTTTTTCTTTTTAAAAACTTCATTTTCCAAATACTCTACACGATCGATTAGTTTTGATAAAGCATCCCAACTAATACAAGCCATACGATCATAACACATCGTTAAGTATTCTCCCGAATCATTTACAATATTATATTTCGGATTTGTGTATTGTTGAACATCTTGAGCAATCCATCCTAATTCAGTTTTTCTGGTTTTTTGATTCTTAACAAATGTTTTAATCTTAATGTTTTTTACCATATTTACAGTATCATCTTCTACATCTTCTATATTATCTTTCAGTCTCTTATCGCTACTCAAATTAAATCCGTTAAATGATGAAAATTGAGTATCATCCAATTGTAAATATTTAGTGCCATCAATATAACTATCAATAGTTGTTGATGCTTCTAATCTTAAAACAGCATCACTATTTAAATGTCTCAAATTGATTTTATGAGCAATTCCAAAAGTCATATCGCCGTCAATAGTCCAATCGCCTCGCAATTCGCTATTGCTTCCACTATTCAAAATAATTTTATTATCAGCATATGTTGCAGATAATCCAACAACCAAATTAATAGAGTTTGAAGTGTTGCTATTCCTAATTATTAAATCATTTGTATCGACATACATTTCAGCATTATCAATTATTAGTTTTGATGTGTTGCCAAATTGAACATTGCCACTCGGTGAATTTTGTAATAATAAAGTATTTCCTGATACAGACTGAACTTGATTGACTTCAATCTTTTTACCAGAAACCATTGTTAAATCGCCATTTGTATATACATCACCTAATACATCAACTGGTTTATTGAATATGGTTTTTGATACAGCACCATCACACATAAAATATTGATTAGAAGAATTAGTAATATCGCCAACACTAACAGCAACAAAATTATTATGCGCCATATATAAACCTTCTGTAGCATCTGGTGTATATCTTCGTATTGAACCATTATTATTAAAATTTAAATATGAACCATTGTTAAGACTTATTGCACTGTCTGTTCCTATAAACTGGACAGCGCTTGTAAATCGAGCTTGCCCGGCACAATTTAAAACATAATTAACAACGCCAACTGCCCCTAAACCGAATCGATCTTTTATCCATACACGACCAACATTAGCATCTCCGATTTGCGTTTCCCAAACGCCTCCTGAGCTTGACATCCACATTCTACCATCTCTATTAATATTAAATTCACGATTAAACATTTGAAAAGTCATTTGTAGTCCTAAATTTGGTGAAGGGGTACAGCTAAACTTATTGCATATTATAGAACCAGTAGTAAGCATGTTTAAATCACTATGTAAGGTTGCATTATCGCTAAAATTAATAGGACTTGTTAATGATTGAACGTTAGTATCTATTTTATCTAACTTTTGTAAATCTGCTGATATTAAACTATTTATTGTGTTTGAATTTTGAGTTATTAATACATCTTGTATATTATTATCCGATATAATTGAAGCAAATGTATTACCGTAAGCAGTGTTAGTATTGAATAAATTAGTATCGTTTGTATATAATGTTGATACATCTGCTTGAATAGTTGTTTTTTCAGCTGTAGTCCAAGAAGCACCCGCTCCTGCTTGTAAATCTGCTATATCTGTAAGAATGGTTGTTATTGTGTTTCCGTGTCCTGTTATGTTATTAATGTTTGTGTCAATTAATGATATATGCGATGTTATTGTAGCATTTAAATTACTGATTAAATGTGTATTCGAACTAATGTTATTAAAATTTGAATCAAGTTTAATTGTATTTGCTGATATAGTCGGTAGTATTGAAGTTATGGTTAATCCGTGTGCTGTTATATTATTAAAGTTGCTTGTAATTGTTGCGTTTTGATTTACTTGTTCATTAAACATAGTTGTTGATGTTGCGTTTAATTCAGTAATATCTAAAATATTGGCATCTATCTTATTTTTCTGTGCTAAAATAAGAGCATCAACTTCTTCAATTGTATAACCTCCACCTAATGATCCTGCTGTGTCTGCTAATTCTTGTTTTGTAGCATAAACACTGCTTAATGTTGATGGTTCTGTTGAATTTATTAATACTAATTCACTTGCTACAATTCTACTTGAGCCGTCCAGTGATAATGTTGAAAACATAATTATTATATAGTAGGTTATATAATAATTATATTTTATCTTTTCTTTTCCTCTTGAACCAAATATATTCTTATTTAATGCATTATATTTTTCTTGCTTCTGTCTCAAATATTCATTTTGCAATAATTGGTAATGCTGTGCTATATTTTGTAGCGGGTTTGGAGGCGGTTGTGGTTGCGATCTTCTTGGGGGCGGTGTGTTCGCTATTATATTATTTTGTTGCGGTTGTGGTTGTTGATTTTCTTCGTTGTACGCTACTTCATGATCTATCCTTTGAGGTTTTGCTATCGGAACTGCTTTTGGTTTAGGTTTTATAGGCTTAGTTTCTAATGGTCCTTGGCAATTGCGTTCATGACTGTATCTGTATGATTTTAATGTTAAAGTTTTGGCGCATTTTGGACAGGTTATTTTCTTTTCATTGCGTGCTTGAGTTTTTGAGTTGTTTTTAAGAGGTTCTACATGTTTTATTTCTTGTGTTGGTTCTATTGTTGGTTCTGCCTTTGGTGCTTCTTCTTCAATTGGTGGTAATTCATTTACTGGTGCGTCTGCTTCAATTGTATTAGTAATTTCAGGTTCGACTTCTGACATATATAATATATTATATATTTTGTCTATATGTTTTATTTATTTTGAAACGGCGCGCCCCCGGCGGCGAGCAAACTCCGAGAGGGCTGCGGCGCGGGCTTGCCGTTTGAGTCCCAGTAGACGCAGCGCTCCAAGTTGATCTTCGCCTTGACGTGGGGGCTCACCTTGACGGCGCTCTGGAGCTGCGCTTCCAGCTCCGTGCGGGACGCGCCGGGGATCATGTTATCCACGACGGTGTCTTCCACGGGAGCACCCAGTCGCGGAGATCTGGGTCCGCTGTGAAGCAGATGCCCAAACGTCCTGGAAAATACCGGGCTCCCAGACAGGTGCCACGCAGTTTTTAGTCCAGGACGGACACGTCCGTTCCGGAGAGCGTCACCAGCTGGTAGGCTCTCTCTTTAGAAGGCGTTTCCCAAATGGATTCTATTCTACCTGAGAGGCTCCCAGCACTCGTCCGTCCAGCATTTGACCTCGTCCTGCGAAGGATTCGAAGTCTAAAACGCTGCGTGGAGGCGTGTGGCTGCAAAATAATGACCCCTAGATATGCTTGCAATTTGGCTCCAGGTTGCATTTCAAGCGAGCCAACCTTTGCAGGGCTAAGAAAAAACAAAAAAAAAGAAAAAAAGGGGTCCCAAAAAAAGGGGTCCCCGAAAAAAAGGGAAAAGGGGTTTCCTTTGCAGGTTGACATCGCTTG